>KN885605.1:11365-24465 GCA_000934455.1 Apostichopus parvimensis | reverse complement strand
TTTGTAATAAACCGTCCTTTACTAGGAATATATGTTCTTCTTCTTCTCTTTTTTTTTGTCTTGGTTTTCTCCTTTAACTTTTTTTGTTTTTTTTTATCTTTATCTTTCCATTTTGAACTTGTAAGCCAGTTCCCCTCCCCAACCCCCCCCCCCTTAATTTTTTTGTCTTACAAAAGAGAGGAAGATTTGTGCCAACGAGGGCAGGCACTTCCATGTCAAACATTTGTTTTAGCAACTGTGTGTATTTTTTCTGTCTTTTACATTAAATGAGAGCGTAGGGGGAAAAAAATGGAAAGAAGTTGATAACTTAAAGATGATAAAAAAAAAAAATTTAAAAAGAGAAAATAAAAAGAACCAAGTGGAAATCTTTAGGGAGATAAAATCCAAATTTTCTGTAAAATTCCAAACAAGTTAAAATATTTTATTCAATTTAAAAGATGGTATAAATTGAAATATGGGAAATTCTTCTCTTCCGTTGGTCAAGAGAGTAAAACAACAGCTGAGATTGTCAATGATTTCCTTAAACATATAAACTGTCAATGTTACTGCCAGCTGGAACTGGTTGTGAATGAGCCACATACCAGCAAAGAATATCTCGTTAGAAAGCTCTGTTTACATTGTACAGCCTCAAACTGTCCTTCTGACAAGACAGAATATGGATTCATATTCTGCGAGGAACAGCTTGAGGTGCCATCTCTTGACGGAGCAGTGAACTTCAAATTGCAAGGAGCAATTTGAAACTCCAACTGGCAAGGAGCAATTTTGAAACCGTGTTCTAATACAGAGCAGTTTCAAGACCGTATTCTGCAAGGAGCAGTTTGAAAACTGGTTCCGCCATTTAAAACTATACTCCCTACCGAACAATATCAAACTGCAGTATGCGAGTAGGAGAGGCAGTTTCAAATCCCAATTTTGGACTGGGGCTCGGAAGCTGCCTGTTTTGCGATAACTATCCTTGCACTCATTCGGCTTGAAATTTACTGTCGTTTCCTTCTACATCTCAGCACAAAAAAAGAAACTGCATTGCTTTTAGACACTGTACTCTTCTAGTTGACAATGCCAGCTATTTTTAGTATCAAGGCATTAAAAATCCTGAAATAAAAATCATCACACCTTTTGTCTTGGCGTTTGCTAACATTCCCGATAACTGAAAGTTACCTCTGTATCTAAATAACCTCTGAACAAATTTTTGTTTCCATGTTAAATTGAAATGTAAGTTACCGTGTGTTATTTTCTTCCGAATGGCTTCTTTATTTCTATCTTTTTTCCCTTTATTTCTCTGTCTACCACACTAAAAAAGTCTAAGCCCAACTTTTCAAATCCACGACTCCAGCCTTCTCGACTGAAGTTTCGCATCTTAGTTCTGTGCACCCTCACATTCAAACAAACTTTCGATCATTTCTCGTTTATACCCCTAGTACCAATACTACCTCAAAAAAATACACAAGTTCAACTGATTTCATCACAACCATCCAACCATCACATATCCACATAAACACAAACATCGGTAACAGTGGTGGTAGTCTACTGAGTTAACCAAGACAGCAACCACTGTATGGTTAAACTTTATCTCTGAACACTGTCCGCCACGAACCCATGCCTACCGAAAAAAAAAAAAAAAAAGTAAAAAAGAAAAAAAAGGAAAAATATGGTGATACTATGGTATTACTCTTAACATGAATACAGACTCTAAAGGCATTATCACAAAATCTCTCTATCTCTCCCCAAAATTCCTTCTCAACCCCCCAAACCCCATCATCAGTCTGCGTCACGACTGCCGGAGCCCTCCTCTTCTTGCTCCCGACTGTGGCCTTCCGCTCCGCCTCCGTTAGGATGGGTTTTCTTCAATTCTTCCATCTTGCTGCAGTAGTCTGTAAACGTATCTCGGAAGCGGGACCAGGACTTCTCCGGGATGGTGATTGACGTACGGTACTGACTTCGTGGCTGTGGAGGCAAAAAAGAAATGTTTTTTTATAGTAGCGCCCCCTCCAAGGTTCTGGGGAATGCCCTAAGGGCTCACCGAATACGGCTATGTTCAGAAAGATACGGATATGTCCATTCTATGAAGGATATACATATACCAATGGGAACTAAATGTACAACGGATGTAAATGTTAGTGTTTCACTGCTTGAAAATATCCCAGTAGTGTTTGACCTGTGACAATTCCATGAGCTTACTTCTCTGATAACCATTGGTTGCCTGTCCCTCCCACTAATGTTCACTGGTCCTGCATTTTAACTGGATTCAGTATTTGTGCTAGTACTCATATCGTGGGGAATTCTACTTGTACTGATATAAATGGGAATTCTACTAGTACTCATACTCATACCAAGGGGAATTTTACAAGTAGTCATACTTATACCAAGGGGAATTCTACTAGTACTTATACCAAGGGGAATTCTACTAGTACTCATACTCATACCAAGGGGAATTCTACCTGTACTCATACTCATATCAAGGGGAATTCTACTAGTACTCATACCGAGGGGAATTCTACTAGTACTCATACTCATATCAAGGGGAATTCTACCTGTACTCATACTCATATCAAGGGGAATTCTACTAGTACTCATACCGAGGGGAATTCTACTAGTACTCATACTCATATCAAGGGGAATTCTACTAGTACTCATACCGAGGGGGTACTCATACCAAGGGGAACTCTACTTGCCCTGTCACACAAACATATTCCTGTTTTGTGTCATTCTTCATTTCATGAACACCTGTTATTGAATCATAGCAAAGTAAACATTTCAACTATAAATAATTAGATTTATCACACTTATTTCTATTTATATCAGATGAATGCAATTAGCATATCCTGATGGTCTGTTTCAGGTAACCTTGGTCACGTCGACAACGGTTCCAACCACTGACACATTTTCGCAATCCTTTGAGCTGATAAGAATAACTTTCCAATTAATTTTGACGTCCATTTCCTGTCTCTGTATAAGTCAAATGCTACACCAGTACGACGAGCCAGATCCAACTACGAGCAAATGCTGACTTTTCTCGATTCGTCTCAATCGAAGACGCCTAAAACTCGCTTTTAATCTTCGACAATTGTCTTACCTGTACTTCACTGATCCGCATGTACACACCTCTGTAATTGCTACCAATATCGAAGAAAAAATGCTTATTCTCTACCCAGAATTGTTGACTCTTTGGAAGAGGGGCCTGGCTCTCCTCTACTGTCAAGAGAAAGCGAAAGAGAAAAAGAGAGAGATTGGCAAGAGAGGCAGGGATACAATTGGAGAGAGTCCCTGCTGAGCAGTCTTATCGTTAAATGAGTAGACGGACGCACAAACGCCGACGAACCCAACAAAGAGCTTGAGGACCACACACACTGCAATATCTCTTGTGTAATTAGGTCAGGCACTTGTCTTAAATTTTTAATCTGCTTATATCGTACCTGATGGGTCATCTGTCCCAAATTCTTCTAAAAGTTCTGTGAGGGCATTCTTAAATTCTACCAGCCCTTGGGCAGGTACGGCTATCTGTATTCTAGGCCCTCTATCCCCAGTTTGTGAAACCTGTTTGAGAAAAAGAGAGAAAAGATTAAAGTAAACTTCCACGAATAAACTTGGATCCCTAGAAAGGATTTGAATTAACTACTTGGGATGGGAAACTGAACTGAAAATAAGTACTGAGAAACTTGGGAAAGCCTTATAGAGAATGGGAATATTCCGATCGAAAAAACGCGAGTAGTAAAGTGTTGAAGGGTTACCATGTACATTATAGGCATGGTAGAACAGGTGCTCAGGTTGTGACGAGACATGTAAGCGAGGAACAAAATAAACATACAGTCAATGCAGAAGTAAATCCTTGCTCACAATTGGGAATGCAAGGAGGATCTGACCCCACCAGGACAATCAAGATCGTAGTGTGGATGCTCCTGTATTCATGATCAAAACAGCCAAATCGTGATCTCCTTTTGGGAAGGATCGTGATCCGGCAAATGTGCACCACAAATGTGTGACAAATGTTTGACAAAATGTGACAATGTTGACAAGTGTAAAAGACAACAAGACAGATTAGAAGATGGAAAGCTAAAGCCCACATATGTTTACTGTAATAGTTCATTGGTTTGTACTTGTAACATAGTACACTTGTTTGTACTTGTACCACAGAACATTGGTTTGTACTTGTAACAGAGTGCATATCTGGTTTGTACTTGTAACAGTACATTTGTTTGTACTTGTGACAGAGAACATAATTGGTTTGTACTTGTAACAGAGTACATTATTGGTTTGCACATGTTGTAACATAGTACATTGGTTTGTACTTGTTACATAGTACATTGGTTTGTACATGTTGTAACATACAGTACTACATTTGGTTTGTACAAGTTTGTCACATAGTACATTTGTTTGTACTTGAAACAGAGTACATTGGTTTGTACTTGTAACAGAGTACCTTGGTTTGTACTTGTAACATAGTTCATTGGTTTGTAAGTTTGTAATAGCTGTACATTGGTTTGTACTTGTAACATAGTACATTGGTTTGTACTTGTAACATAGTGGTTTGTACCTGTAACATACATGTACCACATTTGTACAACATAAATAATTAATGACTAATGATTTGCACCTAGTCAAACATTGAGAATAAGTTTCCAACAGGACACACCCACCCTACTAATCCCTGTAACAACATCATGTTATATATCACAAATTTCCTGTGGACTCCATTCCAAAGCAGTTCTGACAAAATTGAAAGCTACTTTCCAAAACCAATTTTAATATTTATACATGCAAAGCTGCACAATGATTATTCTAGGGACCACTTTAGGTTTTACCTTGACCCCCCAAACAGCAGTTACCTCATTTCCTTTCTTTCCAGTTCTCTAAGCTGGAAAGAATCAAAGTTGGATGTAATCCTATTAAATGCAGGCTTTCTTCATGACCTTTGACATTTCCTTGCAGAAGTCCTTATATTAAAACCTAGTTTGCTGGCAAGCAACTTCCTTTGGGAAACTTAATGTATATTATAACTACTTGCTATGGAGAGGGAAGTGCAAACACTTAAAGTGACACGAACTGAATGGGTGCTAAAATGTGTACACATTCCGGTAGGAATGTGTACCGGGGGGCTTGACATAGTGATGTGTACCCTTCCGAAGCATTGCTCCCTGGTACTACACCTTACCTAACTTTCTAATGCTCAGCTTTTTTAAGTTGGTTGAACGGTATTAATGCATACATAGATATATTGAACTTAGAATGCCCTCTTTTTTACTTTATTTTTTTATTTATTTTTTTTAAATTATTTTTTTTCAAGAGTTTTAGTCATCGACACCAAGGTATTGTTAACTCCCAACTACTGTACAGTATGTATACATACTGTACAACACTTGCAACTACAAGCCTATCAGTGAAGTGCCTCAATATTAAACGATCAACTGGTTGTGGAAATATTCTTTGTGCTGTTCTAGAATTCTTTCAGGCATCTGCAGTGCAGGGATATATGTATACTGCTAAAAACTCTGAGAAAACGGCTATGAATGCTAGTTTTAAGGGCATTCGGTCAACCGAAACTTTTCTTTTTTGTAAAGAAAGTTACGTGAATTAATCCTACTGGGGCATCAGTCTATGGAATGAACACTCTAATATTTGTGACTAAGTTTTCGGTTTGAATCAAAATTGTAAGGATGCTCAGTGTCTCCATACAGAAATTCATATTTATATTTTTTTCTATTTACTGCTCTCCGTGTACATAGTAATTTGGTCGATTTGCACAGCCTTTTCATGATGCTACATTGTAGTATGATCTCCCCAAAACTCCCTTTCTAGTTCTCTAAACATCTTCCATATTTCTTTAACACAGAAATAAAACCCATCACTTTTGCTGGGATCATCATTATGAGATTTTCTGGCTTCAAAAACCTTGGCAACTTTTTTTGGAAATTATGCTTAACCCTTTCCTCTAGAGTGATACCCACGTGAGAAGGGGCTGTACTGTGAAAACATGAATAAGTTCTGTTTTTGTGATCATAGCCTAGCCATATGTCATACACAGCAGTACTTACGACCTCAACGTCACACACACGATCTTAATAACTTTAATATCACTTCTCTCGGACACAATCCTGTCCACAACTCTCTTTTCACCCCTTACTTTTCTGGGCAATATCCTCAAATGTTTAGATATATCTATATGCATGTTTTTAATTTCTCATTTTGTAGTGCAGTTAACATTCTGTTTTAAGAGTAAATAATGTGAGCAGTTTGTATTTCTTGCAAATGATTGAAATATTACATTGTAATGAAAAGACAAAGATTTAAAAAATTTAAAAAAAAAAAAAATTAAATGACAGATTGCTTCATAAAAATCTTGAGTCCATTCCTATATTAAATTTTGATCCAAGTTCAAATGTCACGTAAGAAAAAACTGAAGATGCCTTTTATGCATGAAATGTACTTTACACCTACTATAGGTGGGGGGGGATTTTTTCCAATAACACACTGAATACCTCTATAAAATGACCCAAACCTGAAGAAAAGCAAGTCTGTCATTTGTGTAACTTCTGTTTTCTCTTTGGCGGAGGTATCTCCCCTCCCTCCCTCCCTCCCTCCTCCCCAGGTCACAGATCACAATGACATAAGTGGTGGAAGTATGCAAATGAAACTTTCAACGATTAAACGCATCCCTCCCTCTTTCCTTTCCCCTCCTCTTACTTTTAGGAAGCGACCTCTGTTATTCTCCTTCAGGTCTAGATAGTATCTTCTGTTGTCAGAGATGATCTGTTCGCTCTTTATCCGTCCGTCCTCTGGGATGTTGTCTGGGTTTGCTGGTCCCAGCTGTGCGTAATGCTCACTGAAATCTGTAAGGTAATCTCGTAGTTCTGCCGCCGCCGGCATGCGCAGGGTTAGCCTCTTCTTTGGGCCACGACCTGGGACCTAAAAACGTTGGGGTAGGGAGGGGGGAGGGGGAAGAAAAAGAAAAACAAGTTTGGGCAACAACTTTGACAAGTTCAATTCAAAATTTAAATATAATGTTAATGTAAAATTCGTTCCCGGGAGTGTCTCGGCTTCAGTCGATCGGAACCTATTAATGAACCGACACGGTAATTATTATTACCGCGAATTATAAATGTCAATGTTATCATGGTTTTGGATAAATTGCGAATAAACTTCGACCGGTGTTTGTTTAACATTTTGATGCATTTATAATTTAGTCTTCACATTCAAGTACCATGCAGTTTATAACAGGTTAATCTTCAATCTTCACAAGGACTGGCAATTGCATCGAAGTTGAAGGAAAAACCCTCTCGGAATTAACAAGCCCCACACCCTACCTCCCAGCCCCTCCTTCCCCCCCCCCTCCTCTCCATGAGGCTTGAAAAACTTGCAAACATATTTGTGCAATGGACGAGTAGAATTCCAGTAGACTTCCATGACAAGGGAATGCCACTCAGTTTGGAGAATGTCCCAAACTTGGTCCAGCCTCCTAAAGTTGATCGATGACTCCTTTATCAACCTACGGTACACAGTATCTGGATATTAAAACTTTCATGTGAAGCACTTTTCTTACATTTGGCTTTAACAATTTACCATCAAAATGTCCATGTTTGCTTAAATGCAACATTTGTGTGAATTTTTATATGCAAACTGTATTAATACACACATTTGTGAATACAAAGATACCATGGCTAAGTAACAGACTGATTTTCCTTAAAATACCGCAAAGACCTGTAGGCAAACTGTGCAGCATTGAGGTAACAGGAAAAGCCCCCAGGACAAGAATTAGTCTACAGATCTATGACAGTGTATATTATAACAAAAGAGTCCTGACTGAATAGTTCCTGTAATGTCAGATGGGTGAGTGACCATGATGCCATCACTGAGGGTATGTTATTAAACAGAGACCACCCAACTGATCCGGTCATTATGTGGTTAACCAGAGCAATTTGAAGATTATGCCAGTTATGTATTAACCATCCTTATTAGTGCTGCCCCATACTGATCATTTTACCACCACCACTTGTTACCAACTATAATGTGGTTAACCAATAGAGTTCAATCAAAGGACAGTGTAGTGCACATGCCACAGCACTGTCTGTGATGTTCAGATTTATACAAATATGTATACTTAATATTTTTCCTGCTCATTTTGAAGTCAACATGTGAACTTTGATAAATATTTCAACTTAACAACCCCTACTTCAACTTCTAATATTTTCTTATCATTTGATTATAATGTACATTCCTTCTAACACCCAAATGAGCTAATTGTAATGCTATAGGTTTATAGGTGACATAATGGGCCAACAAAATAAAAGGGCGGTGGGGGGGGGGGGGAGACAGAGATTTGCCTAGCAGCCACATTTCTAAAATCACTTCCAGTCATCATGGACATTAAAATGCAAAACAGGTGGAAAAGCCATCCTTGTATATTACCTCTTGCCTAGATGAGAAAAGGTTGGTGACCCTGAACTTAGAAGTAGGATACAGAGGGCGCCAGAGCACAAAATTATGTTTACCAATTGGTTAGTTTAGGTATATATACTGTACTGTACATGTACAGTATGGGAAAGTGTTTACGTACAATGGAGACAAACCAGCTAAAGAGGAAGGGTCATCACATACATACATGTATTTAACTAGATTCAACTTGAAATATCTAGGTTTGATGTACCTGCCAACACCTTATTTGAGGCATTTTCCACTCAGTATCTTTAATAGCAAATTTAATATTTCTTTGGCAAGGGCACGGCAGATACAACTATCCGTAAAGTGTGGGTTACTTTCCCTTCTTTAAAAGCGGTGACTTGTACAGATGTCAAAGATGAAGGGGGGGGGGGTGCGGGGAGGGAGAAAATCTTCATTTCCCGACTTATTTATGTAGACCCATAACTGTAAATCGAGGGGCCATAGGGGTATCAGGATGGTATCAGGGGGGGGGCATGTCCACTCTCCAGCTCCTTTTTTCCCTTGCATACCACTGTTAAAAGTGCTAATTTTTCCAATACCGTGGTAAATTACAGATTCTGTGTGTTGCAAGGACACAGCTCCGTCACAAAGTGTCGGGAGCCCAAATTGCGGGGGGAATGAGCCGTGGATGGTTTTTTTTTTTGTTTTTGTTTTTTTTACCGTCCTCACCTCGGCTATTTTGAGGAAGCGCCCTCTCCTGTTCTGTTTGACATCGAGGTAGTACTTCTTGGATTGGATGTGAAGGGTTTTGGTGGCGAGCTCTTGTACGTCTGTGAAGAGAAGAGATGCTAGAGCATGTCAAATGATCTTTCATTCAAGTATATAATTATCGTTAGTATTTACAGTAAGTCTTATTCAATCCTTGCCATATACATACTTAATGTATATTCATGAACTCATGATGCCCTTTTCACTACTGTGTGCAGCAGAAATGACAAACGTTACTAATAGTGGAACATATGCATGTGTATATTACGTCCGGGCTGTGGAGAGTTAATGTTATAGGAAATTGAATGCATGCGGCAGCCACGATAATGACAACTTTTTCAGACAGTTGGTCAAAAGAATTCGAGGGGTTGACCTTATAATTCTTATCTTTCTCATCTTTCAAGTGATTTTATACATCTTCCTGAATTCATGATCAGTAGATCCATGGCGATGTTCGTTTGAACTTTCTCTGAAAACCAGTTCACGGTACAAATTATGAACTCGTACAATACTGTAGAGAGTATGGTCAGATACTGTACTGTATGACCATTGTATGAAGTTATAGGGCACATGTTTAACTTGCCTGTAAAAATATATTATAAATGTATAAATGGTCATTTCACAATCAGTGGTGTAACTTTTGTACACTGAGGGTCAAAATTTCACACACCATATTGAAATTTTTACTAACATCACATATGAAAGGGTTAACATTATGGAATTTCAACTTTTCGGAGCTTAAACATATATACCAACAAGAAAAAATTAATTCCATATTTTCGGGAATAATATCATCACTGAATCATAATCACTGAGTTTAACGACTGATATATTATCACTGTAAGTTTCTAATGTCTGTCTGTCTGTCTACATACAGCCATGCAATCCCCAGCTTAAGAACTGTATCTAGAGTATAAAACCGACTTCAGAAAATGTCAGGTAGCGGATGCAGTTGGACACCTTCACTTTGTTGGTCGGTTCATCTGCACAGCTATATGCACAGTACATAACTTTGATCTCTTCCATCAATATTTAAGACATTACCCTGTCTGTGAACTACCAGCTGCACAGTTAGCTCATTTTATATTAAAGTGTCTGTCTGTCTGTTCACAAAAAAAATCTCCTTAAAAACAGCTCTCATTGTTGTACAGTTACACATAGAACCAACCAATCATTGAAACTACATTCCTGTACATGGGTCGTCATTGTTTACAAACTGTATGTGTCTGTCAGTCATTCCCGTCTGTTTTGTCCGTCCGTCTGTCCGTCCACCTGTCTGTCTGTCAAATCCTCTGTCTGAATTGTTTGACTCCCCCTTCTGCCCTAAATAGCAGCAGGATAAAGTCAGACCTGTTTAACACTGCCAGTATGGGGTGCGATCGAAACCAGGGTTCACATCAAACTTTTGTCCTTGTAGCCTAGGTCTCAGAAAGACATACCAGTGCAGTTTATGAACATCTCTGCCAGTTTAGAATTTGGAACAGGTTTCTATCATGTCAGTACTGTTGCCATATTAAAGTGATATATAAATTGGCAAAATTAATAAAGGTCTGGAAACCTCCTTTCCTGTATTCAACTAATTATTTTTATTCCCAAGATTTTGAAAACATCCGCCTTAAAAATTTGGGAAACTGGCTCTACGAATTATAATACGTAAGTGACGAATGTACATAATTGCGAAAATTAATCGAGACACTTGCTTCTGCTTACATCTGGTTCACATGAACAGTACAGCATGAACTGGCACTCATGGAAACCAATGTTGCCATTTGTTTGTTAAGCAGTGATATAGTTATTCCTCAGTTTAAAGTTTAAAAAAAAAACGATTTTATAGAAGATACAGTATGTTCCTGTGCAATGTTAAAAGAGTTACCTTATGTACAGGAGGGGGAGTGTGGGGGATATGTGCAGTACAAAGTTTACATGTACAACAGTACAATTAATGTTCTATCATTTTACAACTCGGGATTGTCATTAAAGTTAGGTCACTCTGGACAATTGCATGACCATTTACCAATATGTTGTATGTACATGTACAGTATCTACAGTAAATGGATGCACCCATCAATCTCACCAAAAGTGACATGATTACGTCAACCTGCTGGCTATATATGACTGATCTGGGAGTTGTTATTATTTAACAGTATACACAGGTCTCCATACAAAAAACAAAAAAAATATGCAAATTTTGGATACAAAATTAATAAATGCCCTTTTTCTTAAATAATATTTCCTTTTTTTTCTAATCCAAAGTCTTGGAAGGTATATTAAGTTCCTTACGGTACTTCATTTTAAAGAGCAATATCGACCATATTATCTATTTTGACAGAAATGCCAGACACTGTAAATCTATGTACATGTACAGAAGGCAGCTCTTCTTTAAACAGTGTGTACAGTAGCTCTCTACTTTATGGATCATTAATTCATTATTGTATTTACATCCAAACAAATTATCATCAATATTAAGATAAACAAGTTAAGGACACTATACATGAAAACATACAGGCATACTGTCTAATACTGTATCTAGAGTATTTCTGCATAATTTACTATTCATAACAAAAACTGTATCCCTCGCCAACTGTGAGCAGCTACTGTAGCTAGCTCCTATCCCGAGTAATTCTGGGAAAAATGTTCAAAAATCTCTGTCGTGTACAATTCACACATGTATGCTCCACCGTCTGGATGCTCATCATCATCACAAACGTGTTCAGTACACGGCACTTTAAGATGCACTCTACCTCAGCGGCTATTAGTTTCACCTTGTGCCTCCTCTCATAATGTACATGGCTGCAGATCAGACAGGCACATCGTTTTACCTGTGACAATGATCAACCGTACAGTGTTAATAAAGTAGTCCCTGTACAATGTATACAGTGACTGCAGTACGTAGCGTACAGTAACTGTGCATGTACTGTGACTGACTGCACTTGCGTATGTACGGTAAGTCTGTAAACTTGTACAAGTCTCTGAAGCGATATGCTAAATCTTATTCACAATTCCATTGTAACTACTGTACTTCTAGGCATGTTTATCCCTCTACAACATGCATGAACAAAATCATGCAGATGACATGATCCAACAATCATATCTATTGTGTGTACACAGTAGGTAGGTCCACGAAACTACTGTATACCTAGTAGAGTGGAAGGGGTAAACATGGATTCGACTCAAAACATACTAAACAAGCTTGCACACACTTTATATAATTAGTAATTTAGTAGTACTATGTAGTAGCAATTTAAATGCTACATTGTTTCTTCTGCAATTTCTAAATTATGCCGCCAACAACAAGTGATTAAATTTATAAAACAGCTACCTGTCTGTGTGGCTTTCCTACTGTACATTTATTTAATGTTAACTCCCAATTGATGTTTAGTACAACATGTTGAGAAATGCATGTCTGTACTCTAGCGTGTACTAGTAATTGTACTCCCAAGTACTACTGTGGCACTCACGGCAGATCTGGTGTGTCCTCTTACGTACTCGGCAAAAAAAATAAAAAATTGTGTACTAACGCTTGTACTCCCACCAACTACACACTACCAGTGTGTACTCTGAGGACTGCATTGGATTATTATCATGTGAAACTGTTCAGCACAATAGATTACAGTAAGTATAATAATATCTTATAAATTATGCAGCCTGGCTGCATGATAAGCTGCAGCTGCCCTCCCCCCCCCCCCCCCCCCCCCCCCCCCCCCCCCCCCCCCCCCCCCCCCCCCCCCCCCCCCCCCCCCCCCCCCCCCCCCCCCCCCCCCCCCCCCACCCTACCACCACCATACCACCCATTCCAGTCTTATCCCATATTCAGATCGAACTAAAGGTTTCATCGCAGTTCAGAAATGTGGTGGGGGAGGGAGGGGGGGATGTATTTAAGTCACGATAACTTACCATCAGACAATTCTGTGTTCACCCGTCGTTGTTCGATATTTTTACAGGCTTCACTTGACAATTGT
>KN885605.1:0-11315 GCA_000934455.1 Apostichopus parvimensis | reverse complement strand
AGTGTTAATAAAGTAGTCCCTGTACAATGTATACAGTGACTGCAGTACGTAGCGTACAGTAACTGTGCATGTACTGTGACTGACTGCACTTGCGTATGTACGGTAAGTCTGTAAACTTGTACAAGTCTCTGAAACAATATGCTAAATCTTATTCACAATTCCATTGTAACTACTGTACAGTACTTAGGCATGTTTATCCCTCTACAACATGCATATGAACAAAATCATGCAGATGATGATCCAACAATCATGTATCTATTGCGTGTACACGGTATAAAGTAGGTCCACGAAACTATACCTAGTAGAGTGGAAGGGGTAAACATGGATTCGACTCAAATCACTATACTTAACAAGCTTGCACACACTATTCATAATTAGTAATTTAGTAGTACTATGTAGTTAGTGATTTAAATGCTATATTGTTTCTTCTGCAATTTCTAAATTATGCCGCCAACAACAAGTGATTTTTATAAAACAGCTACTGTACCTGTCTGCGTGGCTTTCCTACTGTACATTTAATTAATGTTTACTCCCAATTGATGTTCAGTACAACATGTTGAGAAAGGCATGTCTGTACTCTAGCGTGTACTAGTAATTGTACTCGCAAGTACAACTGTGGCACTCACGGCAGATCGGGCATGTCCTCTTACGTACTCGGCCAAAAAAATGAACAATTGTGTGCTCACGCTCGTACTCGCACCAACTACACACTACCAGTGTGTACTCTGAGGACTGCATTGGATTATTATCATGTGAAACTGTACAGCACAATAGATTACAGTAAGTATATAATATCTTATAAATTATGCAGCTTGGCTACATGATGATGCTGCAGCCCCCCCCCCCCCAGCATCCTACTTTTGACAAGGAGAATTTCAAATAATGTTATAACATTGTGTTGCTTTAACAGCTCAGCTGTTCAAGGTGCATACATCTATACAATGCTGACCTTTCCATGATATACTAGTATTTCCTGAATTTTGTGAATTTTGTTTTTTCTTTGTTTTTTCTTCTTTTTTTTTCTATTTTTCTTTTTCTTTTTTGAATCACAATTTTTTTGCCCTTGAATGTAAAACAGAGGCTTACACTTTGGTAAAGAAAGTGCAAGTTAGCTAGGTACAGTATGTGTATGTGCTGAATTAGTAACTTACTGGACATCACACATAATACTGTACTCTCATCCCATTATCTAGTTACCTTACTGTACAGTATATATAAAGGAGGAGAGAATTCCCTGGATCGATCAACAGCACATGTATACAGGTATTCACTGGCTCTAGTCTACTCTATAACAGTATGCACACATTACATGTATGTAGGGCTTAGTATAGGAATTAGGAACCCATTAAAGGTAAATCAATATTGGCCCCAAATATCAGGAAACATGCTAAACATTTCTACTAGAAATTTTCTAGTCATGTTTCCTTTCCTCAAATTATATTCCCAGCAATCAATTATTATTAGACAATTAGATATTTGTACCTACTGTAAGACTTATACATCCAGACATAGTTTTAGTGTATCGATGAAATGCATATAATGTGCACAACAGATATATTCAACATACAACAGTATGATTGTACATATGGCAAGTACACAATATATAGTACCAGGGATATTGATGCAGGTCACCTAAGGTAACTGTGACCCAAGACCAAGCCAGGTCACGTACATGGGCTGCATGTTTACTAAATCAGCTCAGGCTATTTAACATTTAGTGAGTTTTCAAATTAGAACTGCTGTATAAATTGTGACTTAAAACTGCACAACTTAACTTGTGAGGCTGTTGAAGAATAACAGTAATTATAGTAGTACCCCATTTCCTTTTGGCATAAATTTGGAATGGTACAAGTGCAAAGAAAAGGGCAGTTACCCTATGGAGGGTCAATTGGGGGGGGGGGGGAGGGGATAGGGAATGACTGTTACTGCAGTTGTTACCCCAAAACTTACGGGATATAGTGATATAGTGCACAGTGACCCGTGAGGGTCACCGAGGGCACAGTGCAAAAATTATACCAGTAGCGTCTTGGTAGACTAGAAAAGTGCGTTAGTGTAGTTGGAGACAGGTAAGAGAGGAGTGAAGTAAATACTTAAGTTTGGTAGATTGTGGTGCATGAATATATGTATCATGTATGTATGTGTGTATGTATGTTTATTAACGTATGAATGTACATGGGTGCATGCATGTGAGTAAGTATGCGTGTACGTACGGATGAATGTACATGTATACATTCATGCATCAATACTGCACACAGTAGGAGACAGGTATTAAGAGAGAGTATTGAAATAAATTTTAAAAACTACCTTTAAATAGTTTTTGCAATTTTCACATATATACATGACATACAGTACTGTACATGACTTACCTTCCATTGAGGCTGTAAATCTTGCGGTATTTAAACATCTACGCTAAATATTACATCCATTGTTCCATTTGAGAGGTAGTGAATTACCTACGTATCTAGAGATAATTTAAGGCAGTTAACTTTACATTAAAGTACTCCAATTAACACAGATCCCATGCATAAACATGAGCAATTAAACATGAACTGTATTGCTTACAGGTGGAATTTAAGCTCAGATGACATCCAAATGTAGTCCAAAAGTATCTCAGCAAGAATTACACAGATTTTATCAATTGAATGAAATCCTCACGGAATACATTTTTCTTATTCCTTGTCATGGATCGTTACTGCAATCGGATAACCTCACTGGTTCCTTACATGGATATCACATACATGTATGTAAGTACATCCTGCAACAATTATCTGGATACTTGTTACAGAATAAAGGCCTAATTCTATATATGCTTGAAAGCAGTGCTTGAACAGCAGAGTGCGTGCTCCATTCATGAGAAAGAACTTCCAGAAAGTAATGTCTGTATGTACAGTAACCACAGAGGCTTGTAATATACCTATTTGCTACTGTACAAGCTTACTGCAGAATTATGTCCACATCTAAACAGACCTTTACATTCATTAAGTGCAAATTATTTTTACACATCACCCAGATACCAGATCTATAAATATTCCAAAATTTTCAGAAAGTGCAAATTTCTGCAGATAAGAGAGGAGTGAAGTAAATATACATGTACATGTAGGCGGTACCATCCAACAGAATTTCTTTCAACTGTGCAGTAATGTTGTCATGCCACTGCACAGTGCAATGATACGGTATAGGTACCGATGTAATGGAATCTCATAGTCATCTATATCATTACAATAACAAGACTAATTCACCCATGTTATATATTTACAGTGCAGTACAAGTACTTGGTATATATTTGTGCACGTACTGGTCTGTACATTGGCAGACTGGCATGTTATCAGTACAAGTACTTTCAAAACCATCACCATTAGTTTGTTTATAAACTCCAGTGCTCACAAAGTTCAAAGTTCAATCCTGGATGAATGATCAAGTAAAATAAACTGACTGTACTCTGGACTCATACATACTATAACCAAGACAAACGTCACAGTACACATTACAGTTCTATATTGAAGCAAAAGAAAAACAAGATAAGTTGAACTGACTAAGTGTACAGTGTAGATGTACGCAAAAGCTCTTCAATTTAATACAGAATCGTACTGGAATTTAACACAGTCTTTAAAACCTGACAAAACTGTCGCGCACAAGCTTACACTTCAGTTTTCAAACTTTATGGTTGCGGTCACAATCACGTACAGTCGTATTCACTGTGAACTTCAGTAAAGTCGATTCCTAACTTCACCGCTAAGGCGAATCTGAGTACTACAATGCATACATACCGTACAGCACAACTGTACATAAATACAGCACAAGTACTGCAGTGTACAGTACAGTATGTCACAGTATTTTCAATCAGGAAATTATTTCAGACAGAAATCTTGACTGTATATTACATGCCCAGATCTAAGTACAGTAGCTAACACATGATACTAGATCTACTTTTTTTTCCCTGTCGAAAATTATTCATTTCCACTTGCAGGCCATTTTATTTTTACACATTGCAAGAGAAATGGCATACTGTTATAATAGTAGGCCTGCCTGTTTGTGTGTGTAAGTATGTGTACACATGCACATGTATGTACAGTACAGCATATGTACACAATGAAGAAGAGGATGTCTTTAAAAGGTACAAAGTACAATATTACAAGACAGCTATGTACAGTAATAATTAGGACATGAGAAGCTCTACATGGATACTACGTATTCTTCATGAAGTAATACAGTGTAATCGTCCTGTGATATCGTAGGCTCAAATGCATGGTCTCCTAATCAAGTACAGAATTTATATAGTCTGATATATTGCATACTGTAGATATGACAGTACACATATATGCTAGACTGGCAATTAATTGACCCTGATTCTGTGCACACATTTACACACACATGTACAGTACATAAACTGTAAGTAGCTGGTGATCAAACGAGATTTTAATGGCAACATGGAGTGTGGACACAAGTACAGGTGCACATCAATTTATCTACCTTAAGTAGTGTACAGTAGGTCCTGTGACCTTTAGTTAGCTAGTATACTGTAGATGCAACATGTACTGTAAAATTCACATTATATATTAAACCTATTTGGAGGGACCACAGTATACTGCATACATTACAGTAACCTTGGACAACTTGAGTACTCAGAACATACCAAAATGACTTTTAAGAAGCCGTGATCCACAAACAGTTAGACCCACGACCCAGGATCTTCCAAGATCGAAGTCTGAGCCAGGACCCACCAGATCGATCGATGCAACCCCCTCAGAATGGATGCTTTGAATGCATGAAAGATAAAGGCTATGGACTTCATGTAAAAAGAAATGACTTTCTAGATCAACCTTCGTCTGCAGAAGACTTTACATCTGTCGCCTGAACGGAAATTCTGTATTAAAGGTACACCTGAACGAGACATGAACACCGACAGACCTGTCTAAAGGGAGACGGACGCGACTAATTGATTTGTCGAAAATCATCATTCACATTCGGTGCTTGCATAAATTAATGCTCTTGCATCCGACATTGATCCTCCATCCAGCCCGCTCTAAAATGGTGGATGCGTCCAGGGTCCTACTTTATTTAATTCAACAATTGGAATTAACAAGATCCCGATCCCTTCTAATGTTATTCATGAACATGAAGCAAGTCATGATCATAACATCATGCAGCCATACATCTTTCTTGAACATGCAATAATGCTATTCAGTACAGTTTGTGTACATACATTCAAGTACAACTGCATGTATGAAGCATGATGTTATTAAGTACTTTGCATTAATAATGTACAGCATTTACATCTTTTCCATAATGTACCTCTAATTCTCAAGCCGATGTGAGACTGCTGATTGTAACGCCTAATTGCTACAATTAAACCGAGTTGCTAAGTTTTTAAATTATTTTCAAAAGACTTCAACTTTAACCTTTGCACAAACTCTTCCATCTTTTCTGCGTTTAATGGGGGAAAAAATCACAACACAACACAACAGCTATCATGCCCAGCTCAAGATCCCCTGGGGAAAACAATTATGTTCATACATGTAAGTAAACACAATACATTGCCATAATAAGCTTAACTTTTCTAGGTCAGGTTAATACAATATCACTTTAAATAGCGATAGTTGCCATGGTTCCCCATTGTCAAAAGTCTTTTTTTCCCAGGTCTATGGAAACCATGCCTACATAGGTGGAATATTTCTGCACTGTTATCATAGAGCTCCCCATATATACCCATGGTAATTGTTGTAAACCACTGTGCAGGCATTGACAATACCACCAAATTTGATATGATAAACTCACCCATGCACACCCGGTATACAACTTAACAAGGACAACAGGGAAATACCTAAAGTAGTAGTGACTGCAGGTAGCTTGTGCACTGTGCTTGTTAACAAGGAGTCACTCATTAGTCAAGGCAATGTACAATTTATGGCCATGCAGCTAATGCAAAACAACAAAACCCTGTCATTCTTTTTTCTTATCAGGTTACACAGGGACGAACATTATCCTATAAAACTGCTGAGTTTACATATCTTGAGCCCTCACCCCCCCACTCCCCCTGCCCACTGTATAGACTACAACAGCTTAATTCAAATATTCTTCCACATGCTGGAACAGTTCTTTCAAAGCAGAAAACTACTGAACCCTACCATGTTTCAACATTAACACAATACATTTTACGTTTGACCTTGGGGCTAAGGATTTCGGCCAGAAATAAAGAAGGAACGGTGCAAATGTAGGGTAGCCCTATCCTACTATATAATGTAGGGTAGCCCTATCCTACTATATAATGTAGGGTAGCCCTATCCTACTATATAATGTAGGGTAGCACTATCCTACTATATAATGTAGGGTAACCCTATCCTACTATATAATGTAAGGTAGCCCTATCCTACTATATAATGTAGGGTAGCCCTATCCTACTATATAATGTAGGGTAGCCCTATCCTACTATATAATGTAGGGTAGCCCTATCCTACTATATAATGTAAGGTACCCCTATCCTACTATAATGTAGGGTAGCCCTATCCTACTAGAGCTGTTGATTGTATGTCATGTCTGTGCTCTACCAGACTACCACTTTAGTTACGAGTTAACCGGCCCAGCAATTTATAATTTTATTACATTCTTGGAGGAAAATATTCCAAAAACTAAGAAATGTGGCAAGAACCACAATCCCATGAAATACAAATAAGTACAAAATATTTTTACTCCAGTTTGTTAACACAAAAAGAGACAAATTTTTGAAAGAAATACAATTTACTTTAAATCTGGCAAACGTTATCACCATGCATCTGAGGACCTCTAGGAATGCAAATAAAATTCTCAAAGGGGAGGGAGGGGTGGACCCACTCCCCATAGACCTCTTCCACACACCACACATTCCATCTTCAACATTCTGTCCCAGATCTCTATTAAAAAAACTCTGGTCACCTTTACTGTATGCACAGTATACTCAAACCAAGGACCATTTTACACAAATACCTTACATCCAACTTTCTAGTAATTATAGACATATTGAATTATTCAAATTCCACCCCTGGCTACAGTACTTTCTCTTTGTTCAAATAGTTTTGGTTTGAACCCACACCCACTAAGTACTGTACATAATGACCATACGATACTGTACATGTGTATACTGCTTCATACTGCCTATATATCCTATTCCATACAGGTGGTCTCTTGTGAACGGTAATCTAGCACATAACCAGAAAGGGAAACTATATGGTGATATACTGTACAGTATGTTCAAAGGTTGAAATTCCAGTATGACTGATCTTAAAATTGTTTTCACCCCTTTTTCCTTTTTCTTTGGATTGAACCTCAAATAAACTTTTGAGATTTGTTGGCATATATTCAACTCCTCTATTAAATTGACAAAAAACAAAATTCACAAAGTTGTACAAGGGGTCAAACAGAGGGAAATATCATTGGCAACTCACTGTAGTATAGGATCTATATACTTACTGTACACACATCTAGCTGACATATATTCACCACCTAGATATAATTATTGTACTTACAGTCATACAGTAATATATATACAGTATACTGTACAATAAAGACCTTTTCTTTCACATAATTTATTATCAACTGACAGCATATTACTTAACAGTGTCTATAGTACTGTTGTACTGATTGTATGAACTGGGTTCTGAAAGTAAATTTACGGTACAGTTCAAGGCAATTCAAATTTTATCTGGATGCCACAAATATGAATTCCTCTTTCACCATGCTGTCAAAAAAAATAATAATCATAAAAAAAAATTCACCTGGATGGAAATATAATTTTTTTTTACAATATCATATTACTTAAAAGGTAGTCAGTATAGACCCCAAATAATAGCACGCTATAATTGCTAGAAGTTTTCAAAAGGTACTTTCCTGGAGGTCTTTACTCTCCAAAATTGTTTTCAGACATTTTTAAGGAACACACAAGATTACTGAATGTCCCAGTGAGGAAAATTTCCTCGAAGGTTGTAATAAAACCAGTTTAAGAATTTTGACCAAAGGTGACCATATTTGAATATCTAGCATATATTTGGGGCCCATACAGCATATCTTAAATTTCCGAAATATCAAACAAAGCAATAACTTGTCACAGTAATTCGATGAAGGTGGATTTGTTTTTGTTTGGAACAGACATGTAAGTGTGTGACATACTTGTTAATGTGTAATGTACAGTACTGACTGTACATGTCAGCAGAGATGAAATTATTTACAAATGAAGGCAACTTAGAAGCATAAAATTGTAAATATATAGTACTGCTTGTAGCAGGTTTGTAGGCCTCCTGTACAGCTGTGCGTCTGTCTGTTCAAATGGCCCTTTAAGACACACAGTGATTATACACATGAGTAGTGTCAAGACATCTAGGTACCTGTAGTACAGTAGCTGAGTGAATTTACCATTTATATTTGCCACTTATATTTGCCATGTTTCAAGCTGCACACAGTACAGTTGGTCCAAAGATAGATCTGCCTCTTCAGTAATCACAGAAAGAGGTCCTGATTACAACAGTTCTGGAAGATTCGAGCAGATACCAACTGCCAGAGTCGAATATAACCAACATTCTAAACACGCACAATGCTAGGTGGTTTACCAATTCACTTATACACTTGAGGTAGAAGGAGAGTGTCCTGAGGTTGTGAGGAGACAGGTAAGCAAGGAGCGAAGTAAATTAACCATTTATACAAGTACAACTTAATTAACAGTCTAATTCAATAGTTGACACTCTATTTTATGTACATAGATCTATGTACACACAATATTCAAATTGAAAAGATGATTGTCTCAAATTATGTACGTGACTGAATATGGATATTATTCTTTCTTCCTTCAAGCCTGTATGAAACATGGCTACAGTAGGAAATTCAGCTAAAAGTACAATTTAGCAAGAATGCAAAATTGACTGAAATTCAATTCAACATTCTTTCTAATTAATTGTAGATCTAGACAAGTATATACACAGTAACTCAAGATGCCAAAATATATGTCTCAACATTGGTTATAATACAAACTGTATATATCCTTTGAAATTTGTTATTTAGCTTTTGTCCTAGGTACGTTATATGAAACATGAGATATGAACACATGAAATTCAGCTAGCTCTGTGAATTAAAATGCCATACTAAAGTATAATTCAGCAATCTTAACATTTCTATGATTTCTATTTGTTGATTCATAAATTATGGAAAGTTCTCCAGGTATCAATTGATGAAGAGATCCTAACTTTCCAGACAGCAGCTCAGCCTGGACAGAATCCTTATTCATGCTGTGCAAGGACAATGTATTAAAGCAACACGGGGAGAGAGAATGAACGTGTATGAAATATCATTAAAGCATTCGGTTGCACAGTTTTCAATATAGGATACAACCCTACTGAAGGTGCTAGTAGGTACCAGTATGTTTGAATACATGTACATACAGTACTGTATATCCAGTGCAATATCCATCAGGATAGGGATTCCCATTAACTACCTGACAATACTATGCACACAAAGTGTCTATTAACAGTAAATTATTCCCGATTAACATACATGTCCAGTACTGTGTATGCACACTGTAATTAGACAAATAAGAAACGGCGACCGTCTTTAAGATAGCAAACACTATCACTCGCACCAATTAACAATGATTGCCTTGACTTTGTTAAATGTACCTGTCTCCAATCAACTTAATAATGCATTCTAATCTATGTAGCCTACAGTACTTGGTAACATTTTAGCACTGCATCCCCTCTCCTACCCCCTCTCCCTCTCCCTTCCCCTCCCTGCCTCCCCCTCCCTCTCCTTCCCCCTCCCCCACAGAGGCCTCTTCAGGATCAACACCATCTTCCTCTTCATTTCAAATCTACTGACCATTCTGAAGGCTTACAGCTACAACTCTGAGAATTCATCTTTGTAGTTTATAAACAAAATGTGGTAAAGTTCCTGAAGGCAATTTAAGTTTACCAGAAAATAAGGTACATAACATTATAACCTAGATATACCTGTATATTGCTTTAATATGTTCTTCCTGGAAACTCAGACTAACTCATGGCCTTCTGATTACATAATAGTTACCTTAGGATGCAGCAGAAAGAGAGACCTATATAACATACATATGGCTGATTCCATAAATGTGGGTACCAGCAGCCAAAAGCATGACTTTCGTTTTATTCACTTGATTACACGAAACCTGCGACAGTTACGCAAAATTGTTATGTATGATGTTTTATAGAACATTTTTCTCTATCTTTTGACACCCTACTTGCTTTGGTACTTGATCCAGAACTTCCGAAAAAATTATTTTGTATGTGCGATGTCCCCTTGATATATCCACATTTTTGTGACATGAAATGTTATCACTCATTTTCTTTTGATATTCTTGTCAATTTCAACCAAATCACATATTTTTACTTCTCATTGTAACAATAATAAAGTGATTCAACAAACGTGTTATAATCTGTATTCCTTCGTTGCGTTTATTCGAGCTGCGGCGATCGTAAACAACACCATAACCCCGTAAATTTTCATGTCCCCATTATTTACGTATGAAACCATGCTCAAACAGCACTATGTAAAACGTCTTGAAGCAAGTCTTACAGCAGTTGTGTTACCAATCGATAAAGCTTTCATAAAGCAACCATTCATACAAAATCCTGAGCATTTTGCTGCAATGGTAATAAAATTATTCAACGATGAATATTTCGTCAAAAAAATCATGTCCCTGGAAAAATTTACGAGGTGCATTTCCGATGATCGATATTTTCGTAAAATGGAATTAGAATGCGGATAAAATGAAGTGGAGATACAAAGAAGCTTACGCACAATGTGGCCACACAGTTCCTCGCTGCGATCGTCGAACAAGGAAAGTTTAGCTCGAGTTTCATTTTTCATGTCCCGAAGTTTACGAAGTTGCTGTATTTACGTAGTACAAGTTGATCCGAGAACTTTCTCCGGCAGGGTAATTACATTTTTCTTAATTTTGACTCATGATTTATCTCTTGTAAATGAATCATCCAATTTCACATCGTGAGAATCGTTTCGGCGCTACCTTGTTACTTAGGCCTGTATATCGTTGATCGTTGACTACAGGGGACATTGAAATTTTACCGTCCCAATTTACGAGGTGATTGCTTAACGCTAGGCTCGTATCGCCGTACCTACAGTGTTACTGTTAGGCTACATCAAAGCCATGTTGTCAAGTGATATTTTCGTTTAGGATTATTGATTGCTATGATTAATATGGTATTTTATTATTGCATATGTGTCCGAGGGGCAATTGCTGAATACCTCGCAACTTCTGACTTAACTGTCGGAGCAATTTGCTGAATACCCTGCCATTTCTGGCTTGTAAA
>KN885604.1:8049-21521 GCA_000934455.1 Apostichopus parvimensis | reverse complement strand
TGGTGTGTTTCTTGAGTCCATGTTTTGTGATGGTGTGTTTCTTGAGTCCATGTTTGTGATGGTGTGTTTCTTGGGTCCATGTTTTGTGATGGTGTGTTTCTTGAGCCCATGTTTGTGATGGTGTGTTTCTTGAGTCCATGTTTTGTGATGGTGTATCTTGAGTCCATGCTTTCCTATTGCTTTTGGGGAAGCCTGGGAATGATGTACTATGCACAAGCTGCCATTTCTTTGCAAATTCCTTAAATTCATTTGAGCTGAATTTGGGGAGCACGTACAAATGTCTGGAATTCCATGACGTGCAAACTGCCCTTCAGTTTGTGTATGACTGTGTTGGCTGTTGTGTTAATTAGGCGGTCTATCTCCCAGAATCCTGAGAAGTAGTCTACCATGATCAGGTAATTTAACTTGTGGACATGGAAAAGATCCACTCTGGCCTTAGGCCATTGTCTTTTATCAACTTCATTTGGCCTGAGTGGTTCTTTTGGCCGTTCCATTGACCTACAAATATCACAGTCTGGATATAATCTTTCAACTCTGTAGTCATGCCTGGCCAATAGAAGCATTCTCTGGCTCTTCTAACGCAGCCCTCTACACCCAGATGGGAGGAGTGTATTTTCTCAAGCATTTCCCTCCTGAGTGTTTTGGGAATGACTGCCCTCTCTCCTCTTATCACTATGTCATCCTGAACAGATAACTCATCTCGACAATGAAAGAAAGAGCTGATACACTTTGGAAGTATATACTTTGTGTGAGGTCACCCTCGGCTATGGTTGTGATGAGTGTTTGAAGTGTGCTGCCACTTGCTGTGTATGTTCGTATTGACTCTTTCCTGGTATCCGTTATCTTAAGTTGTCTGATCATATTGACAGACTGGACTACTCTAATATTTTCATCTTTTGGCATCCTATGGAGATATGCCCTACTAAGTGTCTCTACGTCACTAAGTACCATGTTAGCAAATGCTGTCGGCTGATCCTCTTGCATCAGAGCTGCACCAAGTCATGATTCTGATGTATCAGTTTGTACGGTTTACTCCTAAGAGGAATTGTAATAGCTAAGAACTGGTTCCAAAATGACCAGATTCTGATATGATCAAGTGCCTTATCCTGAATCTCATGCCAGGACCATTCAGAACCTTTAAGTGTGCGCTCTCTGAGTGGTTCACATTCATCGCTAAGCTTAGGCATGAATTTGCTTAGATAAGTTACAAAACCAATGAACCTTTTGACTGACTGAACATTTGTAAGCTTAGGCATTTTAGTTACAGCCCTTCTTTGGATCAGGATTAAGCCCTTTGCTTGTTATTAGATGACTCATGATTCATACCTCATCTGTCCTAAATTTGACCTTGTCCTTATTCAAGTGCAAATTTTCTCTTTACATCTCTTAACATGAGTCTGTTTACTTTCTGATCGTGATCTTTGATAGCCTCCACTTTCGTGGAACCCTCACCATACAGGATGATGTCGTGTACAATACACTATATTCCTTTCAAATGCCTGATGTTGCTGATGCTGGAACTTCTCTGGGGCTCTGTTCAAGCTGAAGGGGAGCCTCAGCCTCAGCCAATTTCTATTGGCTGCTCTATTTTGTCATATTTGACCTCTATGAAACCCATTGCCTGGGCAGTATCGCTGCCAAGCAAAGGTACTGCTCTGTCATGATTTACGACAACAAACTTGACCCTGTCTTTCGTACCATTCTTTGGATTAATCGTACTAAGTTTGCATTTACCTATTGGTTTTGTAGTACTCCCATTATACATGGATAACAGCCTGGTCTGATAGAGACCAATCTTACCTTGCTCACCAATCTTCTTAACACTTTAAGTGAAATAATATTGCATGTTGACCCACTGTCAACCTGAAATGCAACCCTTGCACCCCCAATGATGAGGTTAGCATAGATGTGTCCTTGATCATACTTAGAGTCTATACAATACACACTATTTTTCAGTCTCATTCGGGTGTAGTAAGTTGACCGTGTTGACATCTTCATACTGCATCCTCTGAATTGGAGCTTGAGCCACTCTTGATTTCAGCCTCCTCTGCAACAGCATACACTTTTGGGCTGCGTGTGAATTTCTTCTTAACCATGGTGTCCTTGTTTCATTTTGAGAATTATTGTAGTTGATGATCTGCATGTAGATGAAGCATTTGTGAAGCTTGGTGGTACTTTGTTCCCTTGACATATGAGGGATTGCATGTACTTCATTGTGTGTCTCTGTAGTCTTTATTCTCTCTTTAGATATACTATATGGTCCCTCATGAGTTAATCATGCAGTAAAGTCATAGTTGCATGTACCTGCTAGCAGTTTAATCGGTTAAATATCGATCTAGTTCCTCACCTGGTTTGGTTCCTTGTGAAGAACTTAGCGTTCAACTGTCTCGTTTTGCTTTGGATTGCAGTACGTATCAAATGCTGCAAGTAAGTCACCTATCTTCGGTGTAGAAACCGCACTGGTTTCCACAGGTTTAAGAGTGTCCCAAATCTCTCTTCCTGTTGTTCCCATGAGGTACAAGCACATGTTTGCTTGGACGTTATCCTTCTTGCCCTCAATGGCCAATTCCGCATACAGCTGGAATTCAGTTTCCACTGCTGCCATCGCGTCGCTAATTTGGGTGTTGTAAAGCAAATTTGTCAGGAGCTCGTATTTGATCGATTTACTTTACAACTACAGTTGCTGTGTACAGTTCACTATCACATTATCGGTGTGTAGAATACTCTGGTCTACATCTGTCTCAAGGATGGTATTCACACACTCAACGTTACACATGTGCTGTGTCTAGACTGCACAGCTACAGTAGCATTATCGTTGCATTTGCATATGCTTCGTGGTGAATGCTGAAATGGAACTTGCATTACGGAGGCGTACCGATTCGGCGATGTATTTCCCAGAACAACTACAACAAATAGCGATGCAAACTGAATTTGTTGTATGTTTAGTTCACTTCTGACACCATGTTACATCATCTGGTTATTGTTAAAGAAGACACAGAGATTCCATGGATTATATATTTAATGGATATTTCTTAATGATGTTATCGTGAGTGAGTGCCATGTTGTATATATTGTATGAGTAATGTACACAGCTTACTACAAGTGTAAACAGGTACACTTGTCACACCTACTTCTCCAATAGAGGTGATGTTTACTGTCTGTGATGAAACTACAGACTTTGCTCCTCTTTTAAGTTTCTTTCTTTAGGCTGAAGGTTTTAAAAGTCTTTAATGTGCTGATGATATGTTCTAAGTTAACTACATTATGTATGTCATTACAGGAGCATTTACAATTACATGTTATGCTTTTGTTTGTATGCTTGAGATGCTTTCATATCTATTGTGGGATTGAACTACTAGTCCATTACAATATGCTACTTTGAATTATTGTAAATTTAGGCAATGTTTTTTCTTTGTTTTCAGAATCCTTGATGACTGGAAATTTGATCTTGTGGCTTATTCTCAAGATTGGCATCCATATGATCATATATCTTTTATTGACAATGTTATGTTAAGGAAAACACATCCTTCCAGCAAGGTAAGCTCTTTTACCCTTTGGACCTGGAAACTGCTATAATCTTTATAGCACAAGTTCCTAATTGACATTGTAATTGGCATTTTTGTTGTTGTTGTTGTCTTTCAGCTTATTCATTAAAGAGTTATTATGTTTCCTTAACTGTCAGTGAACTTTTAATTTTTGGTTCCGATGTACCATCTGAACCTATGTACTCAAGTTGGTATTTTATGTGTGTATGTGATGCCCTAGCTTTTAAACACTGTATCTCAAGAAGGAAATAAGTGATTGATGTCATACTTGGTACATACATTAGTCAGGGTCAGTAGATGATCCCTATTATTTGTGGTGGGGCTATCATGCATATTATTGAGTGGGTGGGGCTTAAAGTAAAATTCTTAAAATATCAATAACTCTTCAACTGTATGTCCGATTTAGTTCATACTTGGTATGGTGATGTAAGTTCATAGTATGTACTTGTTCTTTGCAACAAGAGCTTTTACTCCATTAGTAGTTATGATGAGGTGGGGCAGGGAAATCATTGAAGCAGCTTGTAAACATGATATCTCAACAACCACAATTTGGGTCAATGTCATACTTAGTAGATAGATGCCCTATGATGAGTAGATGTGCCCTATTGTTCTTGGTTCCCATCTCATGAATATTAGTGAGTGGGCGGGGTTAAACATAACTTTTCTAAATGTCAATATGCAGGGGCCCAATAATTTTAGCATCATTTTGTTACTCTGAACGGCTACTAGCGCGATTCATACATTTTCCCAACTATTATCTTGTCTTTAAGCTGCAGATTGGTGTGCGAAAAATATCGCTTTTACTCCATTACACTGCCTAAATCAAAGAGATCTTTTACGCACTGAATATCTAGGTTGAAAGAGCATCTATCTTCCACTCTTACTGGTGTTGTGGGTGAAAATCATTGCAAAAATCCTAGCAGCAAGAACAGCAAACTTGTCTCAAAACTCCTTAAATTGTTGTATATTTTGCAAATTATGACTCATGGCATGTAGGAAATTCCTTAAGAAATAATTTAGGAAATGTTTGGCCACCTTAAGTGTAAATTGGGTATCTGACACAAAACATTTTTCCCTTCACGCTTTTATGTTACCCAACCCAATTTTACCTAACCGTTGTATGTACAAGCAGTATATGCATCTTTATTCACTTGCATGTACAGAGTGCCGATCACAAACAGATCAATGCCATTTTCATCTACGGATACCCATAATTTCATTTCCGATTCAACTTGTCCTATTGTTATGAGGTGTAACGCACATGCTATTTAACAGGCTGGTCGGTTGGAGATATGGTAGATTATAAAACAAGGTTTTCACAATTTGACCTCTGGTGACTACAAACCACCTTTGACCTCCCCAAAACCATAGGATTATTCTACTTGACGTGTCACAACTAATGTGGTACTTCTATAAATCAAATTTATGAAATTGGTCTGACGTTCTCTTCTTGAGATATTGTGCTTACAAGGCTTTCACAATTTGACCCCTAATGAACCCAAATGACCTTTGACCTCCACAAAAAACAATAGGCTACTTCTACTTAGTGTGGTTCTCCTTCACATGAAATACGAGGTTTGTCCAAGCTGCTCTTCTTGAGATATCATATTTACAAGGTTTTAAAAATTTGACCCATGCTGACCCCAAATGACCGTTGACCTCCTCTAAAACCAATAGGCTTCCACTCCTCAATGTGGTAAACCTACTCACCAAACATGACATTTGTCCAAGCTTCTCTTCAGATATCATGATTAAAAGCAAGGTGTCACCCACACGCACACCCTCACACACACACTCATCTGCCTGCATGACTACAAAGGTTACGATTTCATCGAACCAAAAATCCTAGTGCAATGAAGTCATCGAAACCTCGATACATCTTGGATTCTGGTTTTGGTATGCACAAGTTCATGAATACTACCATGTATGGCTTTTTACACTATATAATATGTTTAGGCATTGGAACCACTAGTCGTTTTAATTTTCTGGTTTAATTATATATGTAAAAGGTAAATTGTTTGTGTTTGTCACTATTTTTGTGTTCTTCATAATTGATAATATAGGAATTAGGTTTTGATGAATGGGAAATGTTGAGTTATAGTTATCGCCTTGGTGGTTATAAAAAAAACAGTTGTTCCAGTGTAGCTTATTGGTAGCTTTAGTAGTATCACTGCATGCAGTTGATTTTTGGTAGAGTAGTAACACTCTTTTAACCTTTCTTTTGCTTTTTGATCTTTTGATGGTCAGATTGCAGCTCAAGAAGCTGCAGTTTACGATGAAATTGTATTTGCAACTGAACCACCAACTGTGCAAACTTTATGGCCAGCCCATTGTTTGCAAAACTCAGAAGGGGCTAAGATTCATCCAAATTTAAAGGTTTGTTTGGTTTTCTTCATGATAATCCTTTTTGCAAATCATGTTGATTCTTGCAAAAACGTAGAAACAAAACACAAGAGATTTGCTAAAGAAATCAGAAGTAGATAGTTTTTCTCAAATCAAATGGTTAGTTGAATTTGCTTCATGTCTTAGTAGATGGATGGTATATTTTTGTCAGATCATGTCAACATGAATAATTTCAGTGAAGCAACAAATACTTAGACACAGCAAGAATAACTGCAGTCTCAGAAGCCAAAATTTGATTTTCCTGGTTGCAGTTAATTTCCTTTTTTTTATCTCTCAAGAATGTGAAATTAGTGTTCTGTCAATTCTGGAAAGGTGTGTACGCTTAGTCACTTTTACTTAGTATTAAAGATACCATGTCCACTAAAATTTAAGTGGCTTGTGTGACAAACAATTTTTTCATTCTTTGATTCCTTGCTGCAGGCAGAAGGAATATTTGCAATGTTGATGGCTTGTTTGTGTGTGTATGTGACCGTTGCTCATAAACAACCTAAATTCAGAAGGATAACTGGGGTACATTTCATATTTGGTCTGTTGGTTCCCCTTGGGTAGAGCTGGTTTGGGATTGTTGTGGTATTGGTCATAGGCCATTTGAGGTCAGCACGGGTCTCTAAACATTGTTCACACAATATCTTAAGAAGTGAAAGTTTCAGGAGGTTCAAACTTGGTGTTTAGCTTGCTGGTAAGTGGACAATCTGTAGTATGTTTTATGAATTTCAAAGGTCATATAAGGTCACCAGAGGTCAAACTACAATAACTCTATATTACAAAGTTGGTTGGACTTCAAACTTGGCATGTATGTGCAACAAAGTGAGTTATTGGCTGCTATTGTTTTTGGCTGGGATCAAAGGTTATACTATGTCACCAGAGGTCAAATTGTGGAAACATTGTAAACATGATATATCCAGATGAGAAGCTGTGATGAATCTCATGCTTGCAGTTAAAGTTGGTGTCCCATATTGAGTAGAGGAAACCTTTTGAAATTGGTGGAGGTCAAAAGTCATTTGCGCTCAACATTTAAATCAAAGTCTGAAACTGTTGTAAACTCAATGACTCAAGAAGAAATCTGTTTCAATCTGTTGATAAAATTTTAACATAGTCACTTTAAGACACTCAGCAGGTCCTTATCAGTTTTCACCCTCTGAGCTTCAAGAGGTCAACAGGTTATCTCAAATGGTGCCAAAAAAACAAAAAAACAAAAAAAAAACGAATGGGTCAACAGGTTATCTCAAATGGACTCAAAATTGGCAATTTTCTTTATGATTAATACTAGATGACCTGTGCTTTGCCATGTTGTGGAAGCATTTCTCAATGTTTATAAACAATGTCATGTAGATCTCTCATTCATTAATGCCAAAGATTAAAGGATGGTCATAAGGGATGGGTTACATTTACACACTATAATTTGGAACAGTCTATGTTTGAATGGGGGAGGGGAAGGTACAGAATACAGCACAGCACCTGTTGGAGTTTTTGAAACACGTTCATCTGTACGCGAGGAAAAGGGATTGGATGGCATGTGTGTGTGTGTGTACATTGATAACAATACATGTATGCATTTTTGTCTAGCAAGGAATCTGCAGTCTCTGTTAGCAAGGCAATGCTGTCTACTACGAGAAACCCGCTTGTAAAATGTGCTTGAAGTAGGTCTAAGACACGCGAGTAAAATACTTACATTTTTGCATGCACAACTACCTGTACCTACTGTCAGAGAGCGGCCAAGTTTCATCTAAATTTTAACAAAATCCATACTAAACTAATTGATGGGTCCTTAGCCACAGGGTTAGCATTAGCTGCAGGACTGCGCGATTCCCGCAATTTGATTTCAAACCCCTCATGTCAAAAGTTGCCAAGACGGGAAGTCAATGGGGAAATCTAGCCTAACCATCTCATATTGTGACGCAGTTAGCTGGAAAATAAAATATCGAAAGAATACTTTCATTATTGCTGGTATCTTCGATCGCATGGTAGCCTAACACCACACTAAGTAAATGGGAAAACCTTGCCTAACCATAGGTTTGGAAAAAAAAAGAAAAGATTGGAAGTTGTTTGAAAGGTATCTGCTAAGTCTTGAAGATGGAATATAGTATTTTACGTACACTATTGCTGTGGCTATGGACTGAAGGTTTTAACTTCAAGTACTTTTCAATGGTATAATATTTTTTGTTTCGGTGGTGTGTGATTTTATCCACACACGAATACATACATGATTAAAGTAAAGGTTCCCAGATTAACATAATACTAAAACAAGGGATTAAGTTACATAATAATAACAAACGAAAAAATTTAGACATACCTCCAAGAGTGATATGAGAGACCACTCAAACCAGTAGCTATCATGTGGTCCCAGTAATGATGTGGTTTCTATGTTATTTTTTTAACTCCTGATAAGGTTTAAAACTGGAGCTTTTGGAGTCCGACATTATCAAACTTTTTTATACTCCACATTTAAAAAAATTCCCGCCCCAATATACTCAAATACCCCCCAAATAGTTGGTCAAGGGGAGAACTCTCCCCCCCCCCTAAAGTTTACAGCTGGTGCTAACCCTGTGATGGGATAACCTGGTCTCTATCTCACTACTTTGACAATGTCATGGAGCTTTTGAGTTCTAAGATGTCACTCTTTTTACATTTCAGAATACCATTTCAAGGTTCTTCCTTACAGACCAGTACTTGATAAAGTTAAATTAAAATAATACCCACACTTTGCTACGGCTAAATGCTTTGAACTTCAGCATAGTCATACCATACTCGCAAGTAGTTTCCCGCCAATCGTTCTCCCAAGTTCCTTTACAGTTTACACGCACATAGTTTACGTGTCAATTACATATATTTATACCTGTTATTAAACTGATTCTCTGCATTACATATCTTCATACCTTTTATTATACGGACACAAATACTTACCTGGTAATTCCCATACCCATTATATGCTACTTTACTTTTTGTTGTTGGACTGGGCCTCGTAGTGGAGTGTAATTTACATTCGTGTTGAAATGAAAGACATGTAAAACAACACTGATTTTACGTACTTTATATTTTATTAGTTATTATTATTATATATATTATTATTAGTTTAGAGATGGAAACGAACATTCCTTCCTGATTAGGGTATTTAAGGCATAATATTATTATTTTATTTATAGATATTCCCTGGACATATTCTCACACGAAAAGGTACCCACCCAGAATATGACAGCTACTCTTCATTTTTCAACAACCTTGGTACCATGCATACAGAACTGAATGCAATATTACGGCAACACCATATAACAGATGTCTTTATCTGTGGGCTCGCATTTGACTATTGTGTGAAGTATACAGCACTTGATGCAAGGAAACTCGGTTTTGGGACAATGGTTATTGAAGATGCTTGTAGAAGTATTTCCGATGAAGGTTACAGGACTACCAGAGAAGAACTACATCAACAAGAGTGCCTCATTACCTCCAGTGAACAGGTATCAATGTAGTATTAAATTAAGGAGATAACAGTAATCAAGAATCATATAAAGGATATCCTGGAAATACTGTACATTACATTTATATCTATCAAGCCTAATTTTATCAACTTGTTTGTTACACAATATCCTTTACAATAAAATTGTTGTGTCAAAGAGGAGAGGATGCTGCTACCTCATGGTATTTGAGCTGTAAAGAGAGCTTCCCTGCTCACCAAGAAGAATAGGAGGGGGAGGGGTAGTTGGAATTTACCTCCAATAAATGAGTAGTCATAACAGTGATCTCAGGTATAGAGAGTTATTGTTTGTTAAGTCTGCATTGTATCTCCATCTTAATGTCTCCGTTTTGGAGGTTTTAACTGCAAATTGACCGGGGGAAAGTAATTTTGCAAAGTTTTGTGCTGTTTGCTAAATGGGTCAATGACTGTTTTCTCTGTGTGGTTAACAGTTTGCATGGGAAACAAAAAAGAGGATTTCTAGTATTAGAGTTTACCCAACAGACAACTACATTTTTGAGGACTTAATTTAATCACAAAGTTAGTAACCACTCAACTCAAGAAGGATCAGCATGTGTATTGTCTGCTTGCTTAAAGTTAAAAAGCATGCAAAGGAACTACCCTTTTGATTATTACTTGCAGAATGTATCAAAATATGAATCTTCGTCATGGTGATGGTTTGTGTATATTTTATTGATGCCTTGACTTCTAAGCATGATCACTCAAAAAGTACAAGGTGGCTGAATGCCATACCTGGTAAGCAGATCTACCTTGATGAGAATAAGACAAGTCAAAGTCTTAAAAACTGTCAGAAATATACAAGCCAAGGCCAGGTTGATATTCATATGTAGTACTTTGAGTCTTTGCAAACAAACTTATTGCAAAACAAACTTGATTCAACTTTTTAGTTTGTATGTAGATGTGCATAGGTTTGTGCAAGCACCCTGTGTTTTTTAATGAGGTAAACTGTTATTTGAGAACTAGTTAAGATCCTTGTTGAAGCATTGAGACCAAACATGAACAAGGATGAAGTTTATATTTATAATTTAGGTATACATATGTTAGTGCAATAAATTGGTTGTGGCCCAATTGAAAGATCAAGTTACCTATTAACTTGTCCATGAAAATCATGTGTTTGAAATGTTCCTTGGAAGATAGGCATACTTGTTATGTAGGTTAACAGTAGAAGATTGATGATCTAATGGAGTCAACAATGATAACAAATTCTGTCCGATGTTAACATTAACTGTTCAAATCTGATGCATGGATTTTACCATTGCTTGTTGGCTTCTAGTTCTTTTAGTTTTGTGGTACAAAGTCAGTGCAGTATTAAAATGAACTCTTGCTTAAAGTCTCAGTATGTGTTTGCCAAAATGAAACTTCGCCCTTTCCAGCTTACTGCCCTAAAATATCAGTGAAAATGACACTGTTCTATGCAATTTTCATATCAATATTCATTATTCTATTGAGTTATCTTTCATTAAATATTTTGAGCTATTAACAAGTCCATATACTCTACAAACTTCAATCAAATTTTGCAAGCCCTGCCCAACAGATCATGTGCAATCAAATCTCTCTGTTTTGTTAATGACTGTTATGCCTAGGCTTACTTTTACTTTCCTGGTAGCCTGTCTTAGTTCCCTGCTCTTGTATCTTTCTCTCGGGCTTACCGATGTAGCATTTGAAATTGTGTAACTTCCTTCCATTGCAGTGAATAAACAGCATACATTTCCTCCGTGGAATTGTAAAAAAGTTGATGGTACAAGTATAGGACTGCTTTAAAATCTTGATGGGGCCACATGTGTTTATATTTGTTTATATATGGATGGTCGCAGTGATTTACAGTAAATCGTTCGCGCCACAAGGGCAACAGAAAATAAATTTCTTTCTTTCAATTTCGACAGCTTTTAAACCCACCTGGTCAGAGTGCATTTAGAATAAGAAACATTGCATCTACTTCGGAAGTTTGTTGTCCGAAATTCATCAGCAAATAGTATTGAGACTTTAAACATTGCTGATGATATTGCAATAACACTTTCAGGCCTCTAAACACTGTTTTATTAATGGGGTGTAGAATTGTCCGAGTAGGGTTTACAAAGTTTAAAATGTAATTGTTATGATCTAAATTGAACTCTACTTCAACACATGACAATTCAAGATGATGCTATCCAAAATATTTTCATAACATAGGAAGCTTACTACAAGTCAAACTATGCCACAGTCTACAGACATGAGAAGATCTACTTAACACACGATCAATCATGGGTTTATCATTGTGACTTTACATTTAAAAAGAGACATTTTGAAAAAAATGGATGTTTGCATCATGAGGGTTTGACACTAGTATTTTAGTACTCCAGAACTGAGACTGGAACACGGATGTGAAAGACTCAGACTCAAATCATCAGGATTGAAAAGAGACAAAAAGAGAGTGTCAGAGGAATGGTTGATGTAAAATTGTAAACATCTGTAACTGTAGTGACCTTTCTTTGGATTTCAGACTTCCTTGCCTTTCTTTTTAAAGCACAAAAATGAAGAAAACAGTAGAAAAAAATGATCAGGTAACATGGAGTTACAGATCTCATCCCAAAATTGAGGTATATTACCACTATGATGTCTCATCAACCTTGAATTCCACTGACCTTTGACTTCCTATGTTAATTATAACCTTCTAAACATTCATTCAAACTGTTAGTACTTCCTATGTAACATAGATTGACATTTGACCTCCATTTATAACAATTTGACAATGCAATTTGAACCTTCCGATTCCAATATCTGATATGGATTTGCCCATTTTGTCCATGTGCTTTGCTTGTAATTGCCAAAATGTTGTTTCTTGGTTATTGAAAATTTCATGGATGTACCATATATCCTGCCCTGGCATGAACTCACCAAGTTTGAAGTCTATCTTACCTGATGATCAAAGATTAGTTTGTTTCTTTGTGAAACACTTTTCCTTTCAATTGAGACCTTGTTTGGCCTTTGAAAACATGATCTTTTCTGTTATACATTAGTTACAAATTCTCTGTCAATGTGCAGTTTGATATCCCAGATTTGCTTGCAGTTTTGGCCATTTTGTAAATTTCAAATGCACATAATTGCTAAAATGCTGTGTTGGTTATTTGACCTCAGACCTTTCTCCCTCATATGTCCCAGAGTAATTACATCTTACGCCCAGGCACATACCCATGAAGATTTAAGAGTAGTTTCCAAAACAGTTTATCACACAAATTTGACTTTGTTTGAACGCTGATCACATGACCTTTTGTATTTTGTGTTAATTAATGCGCTGTACACAGGCAGATCACAATATCTACTTGGATGTGAAGCTTTCTGCACTTTTGGTATGCAACTAATTATCAGAGGGTGGTTTGTCTCAGTGGTACTGTAGGTTCAGTATCTTTTCCACCATCATGCAAACTGTTGACTAGTCTGTGATCTGCAATATTGTCTGTAATGAGTATAAAACTGCAAAATATTTCTTGTTACCTTAAGATTATGGTTCAACTGTTAATATTTAGCCCTGTTTTCTTATGGATAGCAGTGTATGTGTGCTGTAAGAACAGTTGTTACAGCTTCCCTTATGCTGCAGTTTGCTTTACAACTATAGCCTGCATCAAAATGAATAAAATCTCTGGTACAGTTGTCAGAGTATCTCTCTCAATTAGGCTACCCTCTTGGAGTCAATGCTGGAATATGGTGTGGTGTGGTCAGGGACGTAGCTAAGGCTTGATGATTGGAGGGGTGTAGTGGCTGAAATTCCAACTGGATGGGTTTTGGAGCCAGAAAATTCCGACCGCTGCCTTGTACCCCCCCGCACTACTCGTCAACGATACGGTCAGTGTCAGTCAGACACCCTATCTTTCGCGACTGCACATTTGTTACGAACTTGTTTCGGTACATTTGTACCACTGGCCCTCACTTCACAAACTTATTAATCACTCTGGAAAAGCGAGTAAGCAACTGAGTATAAGTTATCTGCTTGATAGGCTACATAGACTACTAACTAAACATTTTGCAGAAAATTGTTCAATTGCTCAGTTAAAGCAACTGAGCAATCCCACATTTTT
>KN885603.1:43171-53505 GCA_000934455.1 Apostichopus parvimensis | reverse complement strand
CCCCCCCCCTCATAAATATGCATGATATCAATTGCAACACATAAGTGTGTGAAGACTATCTACCAATATCATCATACCAAGTTTGACGAAATTCCAATACATAGTAGCCAAGTTATTGCAATTTGGAGTTTTGGACCCGTAACCTCATTAATATTTTTTAACTTTGACCTTGTATAACTTCGCACACGAAGGTCACACAGGGGTCAACCTATTGACATTTATAATCAGAAGGTACCTTTGACATCTGAAAATAGCATCGAAACTGTAAAAATCCCCAAAACACGAAAAGGTCACCAGAGGTCAAATTGAGGTCAAGGGTCACCCAGATGCGGGTCGACAACTGGATTACAATGAAGCAACTCCCAACCTTTAAGGACAGTTCGTTCTCAAGTTACCACAAAAATACTAGTTTTTTATCATTAATTGACCTTTGGTGACCTCAGATCACATGACTGTTAAGTTTGAAAATGATCCCTTACCCCATTCACAACTACTCCCAAAATATCAACCATGTCGGACCCTGTCAATGGGAGTGATTGCTGTTTTAAATATATTGGTTTTTGGCATCTAACTGACCCTTGGTGACCTTTGCCGGCACCAAAATCAATAGGGTTCATCTAGTCACTATGGGCCACCCACACACTAAGTATGGTAGTGATCGGTAATTCCCTTGTTGAGTTATCGTGCATACAAGCTAAAGCGTCACACACACACACACCCACACACACGCACGCACACACACACACACACACACGCACACGCCAACCTGAATACATAGGTTCCTTTGCTTTCAGCAAGGAACCAATCATAATAATAACAGGCTACATACATGCTAACAAACAGGCTAACAAACATGCTAACATACAGTACATGCTACTGTAACATACATACTAACATACATGCTAACATACATGCCAGCATTCATGCTAATATACATGCTAACATACATGCAGTATGCTAACATACATGCTAACATACATGTATCCTAACAAACAGGCTAACATACAGCCTGACATACACACTATCATACTGCTTAAAACATGCTAACATAGATGTGCTAACAAACAGGCTAACATACAGGCTAACATACTTGCTATCATACATCCTACCAACATGTATGCTATATGCATGCTGACATACATACTAACATACATGCTAACAACATACATGCTAGCATACATGCTTACAACATACATGTATGCTAACATTCATGCTAACATACATGTATGCTATCATACAGTACATGCTAACATACATGCTAACATGTATGTTAGCATGTATGCTAACAGACATGCCACTATACATGTATGTTATCATACATGCTAACATATAGGAGACAGCACTGCTAACATGCTAACATATTACAAATAGTACAGGTATCGCAGCTCAATTAGCCTACTGCAGTGCAAGTCAATGGGAGCAATTAATTGGCCAAACCATTTATGCAAAATTGTGTTTTTTTTGCAATTTGGCTGAAATCCAGTATATAAATGGCTTAAATACTTAGCATAAATAGTGTAGCAATTGATATTTCAGGAACGCTGTTCCGTGTTATCATTCTTCACTGAATTCTGTGGTCTAAAATGAGAATATGGGTCAAAATTTATACTTTTAGGCCTGAGATTGCTGCTCAGATGAACTCTGTTGGGGTCCTAGTGTCACAAAGTGAGCTATTTACTAATACCAAAGTTACAACTTTAAGCTTGGTCCTATACAGATTGTGTTTGCCACTAGTTTCACGAAGCTTGCTAAGCAACGGTAATCAATGTACATGACATTTGGTTGTAAGGATAGCTCAGTAAATTTGGAATAAATTTATTCAAAATACATGAAATGTGGTTGTCCCAGCCTGGATACTATAATTCATTCCTGCCTCAGGACCTAAATGGTAGCAATGATAAGCTCAGTAGCAACAATAATACAATAATATTACACTTGATTCTTGAAGACTCATGCTGGCATGAGTAGCCTACTATAGTTGCCAGTTTACTATGGTTATAAACAGATGCCTACATAGTGTTGGCCTAGGCCTAGCATTTTGACCACTGATTGTGTTAAACATAATCATAAAGTACCTGTAATGTTTAGGCCTGGACATACTGTAGTTTACTTGAAATACCTTTGCTCAATTCAACCTACATGTGATAGGCTTACACGTATTTCTGCTTCTCAAAAGCACTTGGTGCTCAAAATTTTACAGAACATTGACGGCCAAATTCTTTGCAGAGTAATAGCAAAACTACTGGGCAGTACTAAGGTGGCCAAAAAGAGAGAAAATAATTGATTCTGTACATTGTATATATGCAAAATCTTCACTCACCTTGGTTCCTGCCAGTACCCCACTCCCCTTTAAGATAGGAATGCTAATGATCTCAAAATATTAATTGTTCTGTGCCAATATGCAAGACCAATTGAGCAGAATTTGACTACAAAGCGTCAGCGGTGTCAAGTTCTTTCATACCCCTAAATTGACACATTCGTCGATAAGCTAACTGAAGTGAAGGGCTAAGTACTGTACATATACATCCATTGACTTTGGATGCTGTTTACTATGCTCTGAGCCTCTAAGCTCTGAGCCTCTTAGCTACGACAGGTCAGGGCCCAGCGAGTAATGGTTTGTGGTATGGACTGGTATGTGGTACTGAGGTAATTTGGGTTTTTTTTAGGGAGTAAGATTTCTAAATGCCAAAAACATGTGCAAAACTTGGGGGAAGATGTTTAATGCTTAAAAAACCACAATTTGATCAGCATTTAACTGAAATGGATTAAAACTTATCAAATATGTAACCCTGTTTTGCTCTAAACAGTTTAGGTTGCCTGCTGTATCATTGCTAGTAATATTTGAAAGCGCATCAATAACGAAGGTGCGTCATTTGTGAAGTGTTTACTATACACATTTACGGTTCCGATAGTTGAATTAATTCAATATGGTGGTTTAAAATATTTCAACGCTAATCATGGAACGTTGTACGGTAACCATATTAACACCGTTCTGAAGAATATGGTGGGCACACATAGCTTCCGTTTAGTATTACTAGTAACGTACTTAGGCTAGGCCTAGTAGTAGTGCCAGTAGTGTAGTAGTATTAGTTGTAGAAGACATTAATGATAATAATTGTTTCAAGTACTAGTCTCATAAATGATATTAAAAATGATAAACACATACCTGTGTTCAACTAATAGTTACCAACTTGAATTATCAACATGTAAGTACCAGTGTTTTGAAGCATATAAGTAGAGAAAGATCCTGGTGGCACCAGTGCGTAAAACAATGGCTGCACACTAACGAAACGTAGTTTGCAAGCACCTACCGTACCTGTAGGCTTGAACAGTCATACAATTAATGTGTGTGAGCGGAAGGTGAAGTTCATGTAAAAACATGGTTAGGCGTTTCATAAACGTCAAAGGTTAAGGTCAATCGTAATGCACGCCGTTTGTACCACATTTATGATTTATGTTACCGTTGCAGAAATTTATGTTGCCGTCGCGAAAACATTGGTTGCCGTCGCGGAAACTAAAGTTGCATTCGAGGAAACTCCCGTTGTCTAATTCCATTCCGTTCTTCAATTTCATTCCGTTGTCCCAGTTCATTCGGTTATCCAAATTCATTTGGTCCCGAGGTATTCCGTCGCGAGAAATCCCGGGAGTCCGTGATGCCAGAAGTGACCCGTGAAGGTAGGTCCTGTCCCACTTCTGTCAATCAATTTTTCAATAAAGTTCATATCTGGCAAGTAGAACGTGAATTACAAAGCCACGTAAGCATACCCTGTATCATGCATGATACCGTACCGTAACAATATTGGTCTGACACCCACCCCCCCCCCCCCCCCCGTTCCTATGCCTCTATATAGGCTAATTAAATATGTGGGGGACAAACCATAATAGCTAAGATCAGAGCAATATATACATTCACAAACAAGGATTATAAGAATATCAGTTGACTATACCTAGTAGAATTGTGCAAAACTGGTCAATTGCATGACTCCCAACCACAAGTACCTGTTTACAAAGGTATATATACTTTAAATACAAACTTTTTTTCACAAAAGATGCTAGTGAAGGCCGTGATATGGAGTATTAGCTCAGTGGTTAACGCCGGTGCCTTCCATGTCATATAAGGTCCCCGGTTCGAGTCACTCCAAGATTAATGTATATCGTCCAGTTACAGAGTTGTTGACAATTGACAATTCATAATCATGGACGTTAAATATAAAAGTTAGAGACTGACTTCGGTCAGCTTGCGGCTTTAATAAACCAATTAGGCTTCTTCGCGAGTTCCCGCGTGCAGGATGATTTAAAATACATATATGCACTACTTTATTTGCAATTAGGGCATTCCAAACAGGTGTAGGGATATGAAGTGATTTATTTGCAACTTCGGCTTTCCAAACTCCATGAAGTTCAGAGTAAGAAACCCGAAAAAGTTTGTGGCCAGGACCATTCACAAAGCTGGTTCGTAAACGAAATCTAACTTAGGTTTACGTATCCAAAACTATATGTTTACTCTCGATTCAATTTCCCTGCGGAAGTTTAATATCTAGGCTCAATGAGGTAACTATATGTTTTTCATTTGAAACTTTTCAAAGGTTTTGACTGTTTTGATGCATTTTTGGCAGCTTTATGTGAAGTTAGGATTGGCAGAAAGTTGGTCGTTTGCAGTACCAAGGCCTTTACAGAGACTAGTTATAATAGGCTAAGTTCGTTACCACGTTTCAAACATATCAAACGCTAGGACCTAATTAGCCTACGATCACTGTACTGGATCGAATATTTGTTCATTATGTGACGGATGACGATTAAGGTATTCATGTTCGCTAGCATTGCATATCGTTTATTGTAGGTGACATCCATAGGTAGACAGCCTAAGACTTTGAGGCTTATACTCGTACTACTAGCTTAGGATTGCAATTAGGCTAGATAGGTTGATAGAATTCTGAGGTGTTTGCCAGTAGCGCCCTCAGTGGTGTCTCAAATCTTTGTAATGAAAGATGGCCGAGCCCTTGTTTTGGTCGAAGTAGACATCTGCCAGCGAGTGAGTTAATGATCTCAGAGAGCAGTTTTCTTGTAGTACGCACCCAAAAAAGGCCAGACGTATACAATTTTGCGAAACTGCTTGCCACCTACCCCTCTGGTTTAAATGTTTGAATAATGCAAAAGAAGGCGTCACCAGTCACCATGGCGCGGTAAGGTTAATCTCACAACATTTATTTTTCGTAGTTAAACAGTAAAAAGTTCTGTTGTTGTCGTACTTTGTGATAAATCACCATTGAATTTCGAGCATTTTTTCATGGCTCGTTACAGGAGAAAAATGCATATTTTTGGTAAAATTGGCTGCAGTCTATATGACCCTTTTTATTGATATCAAATTCACGATTGGAAATGCACTCGTTTTGTCAACTATAACCTAATTAATTTGCGGCAAAACACAACGTTATGTAGTACAGATGTTAGGACTTAATATTGGCTCTGCCTATACATGTAATGATTTACATTGCTTTAGTTCGTGGCAAACGCCCATGTCAAACTACATAGCAAAGAGTTTAATGTACACACCTCATAGTCATTATATTACTATAGCCCTGGAATAGGAACAGAAAATGCTCATCTTTTTTCAACACATTATGAAAGCTTCGCAGATGAAGTGTAGCATAGGGATAAAATTACCTCATACTAACCTTGGCAAAATACCACGCTCTTTCCATGGTAAACTGTCGTACCATACCACAATTTGACTGGGGTACGTATTTTAGTCCTAAGGATGGGGTTTATCGCATTTTTTACCATAGTAGGCTACCGTACCACAATTTGACCACAAATTTACCATGGTTTTATCTCAAATGTACCCTATGTGTACAATGGCATTACCATAGTTTTACCCTAATTAACCCACATTTTTACACAATAGCTGTACCAAAGTTTTACATCATAGCTGTACCAAAGTTTTACCCCAATTGTACCACAGTTTTCCCTACTTGTAAAAATTACAACCAGTACACCTCAAATTATCTTAAATTTCACCCATTGGTGGATTGTATCATAATTGGGCTGGTTGGAACGTACAGCAAAGCCACTCATACTGTATGTCATGATGTCATAAATGGCATACTATTTTATATGCACCAGATTTGGTCTTAATGCTGCATTGAAAAAATCCATGGCAACAGTATAAAGGTTAAACAGTTTTACAGTATATGGTATGTACAGTTTTTTTAAAGTAAAATAAGTATGTACTATAATTTTTATTCTATATAGGGATACTGAGGTAAATTTACCATGTAATACCCTAATTTAACCGTAGTTTACCGCTGTAAGATTAGCCGTACATTTTTTGGCTGGGAGCATTTTTTTTGGCTATATGTTATTTTATTGATCGGTTTGACCGAACTTTCTTGCCATTCCTGGACTTGCCTTCATTTAAACATTCCATACTACTACTTTGCCTCTGAAAATATTTTCATAGTTTGAAAAAGCCAGTTTATGAAGTGGTTATGCCATCACTTGCCATTATTTTCTGTTGTGTTTTTGGTTTCGATGAATATCGTAACCTTTGCAATCATGATGATGTGCGTGTGTGTGAGTCCGTTTGTGACGTCCAGCTTGTAAACACGATATCTCAAGAAGGGAAAATTGGACCAAGTTCATAGATGTACCACATTGAGCACAAGAAACCTATTGTTTTCTGTGGAGGTCATTAGGGGTCACTGGGGGTCAAATTGTCAAAACCGTGTTAACAGGATATATCAAGTAAGGAAGCTTATGCAGACCTCATGTTTAGTGTGTATATGGAACACATTAAGTACAGCAAACCTATTGTTCTTGGTGGTGTTCAAAGGTCATTTCGGGTCACAAGGGTCAAAATGTGGAAACTTTGTAACCACAATATCTCAAGTAAGGTAGCTTCGGCAGACCTCATGTTTAATGTGTAGAAGAACCACATTGAGTACAGGAAGCCTATTGTTTTCTGTGGAAATCAAAGGTCATTTAGGGTCACCAGGGTCAAGTTGTAAAAACCTTGCTAACACAATAGCTAAAGAAAGGAAGCTTGGGCAGACCTCATATTTCATGTGTAGAAGTACCACATTGAGTACAGGTAGCCTATTGTTTTTGGTGGAGGTCAAAGGTCGTTTGGGGTCACCAGGGTCAAAATGTGAAACCTTTTAAACACAACAGCCCAAGAAAGGAAGCTTGGGCAGACCTCAGAGAAGTACCATATTAAGTACATTGAGCAGCCTTTTGTTTTTGGTGGAGGTCAAATGTAATTTGGGGTCACCAGGGTTCAAATTGTGAAAACGTCAAACCAATATCTCAAAAAAGGGAAGCATGGGCAGACCTCATATTTAGTGTTTAGACCAGAATTTCTTTAACTTTATCCTCCTATGAACCCCCTGTGGATGTCAAAGTTGCCCACGAACACCCAACTTTTCGAGACACGATCTGTGTCATTATTATACTATAATACGCATAACAGTGATTCGTAAAAGATCAAGTTCATAGTGTTATATTGTAATGAATTTTTTTTTTATAGATGAACAAATATGTATTTGGAAACTTCAAGATCAGATCAGATCAGCTCTATATCTTCACGACGTACTGTCATGCGTACACCAACTTCACCAAAGTCATGCGGCCTGTCTCTGTTTCATAATTCAGTTATTTATCACATGCACGATACAGTACTACTATTGCAACATATGTGTATGGAACGCGAAAAGTGTTTGTCGATAGGTACAACTTTTGTACATTACTAAATTATATGATATATCAGATTTAGTTCAACAAAAAGTACTCTTGTTTTGTCTATCAGAAACATCTCACGAACCCACTGGTATGGACTGACGAACCCTGGGGGTTCATGCACCCCAGTTAAGGAACCCCTGGTTTAGACGTACCCATTAAGTACAACAAGCCTATTGTTTTTGGTGGAGGTCAATGGCCTTTTGGGGTCACCAGAGGTTAAATTTTGAAACCTTGTTAACACGATATCTCAAGAAGGAAAGGTCAGACCAATTCATATATAGTGTGTAGACACACCACATCGAGTACAAGAAGCCAAATGTGTTTGGTATAGGTCAGAGGTCATTTGGGGACAACAGGTCAAGTCGTGACAATCTTGTAAACGTGATATTGCAAGAAAGGACAGATCTCATATTTGGTTGTAGATGTACCATATTAAAGTTAAGGAGCCTATTATTGCTTTTTTTGGAGGTCAAATGTCATTTGACGTCAGCAAATGCCAAACATTTACTTCCTTTCCTTCTTACCTGTCTCTCCACACTAACACATCTTCCTAAACATAATATCGCATGGGAAGCCTGGACAGATGGTATAGTTGGTAGTAATTGTACAACATTGAGTACAACAAGCGAGGTTAATGGTTATTTTAATTCACCGGGGGTCAGATTGTGAAACCATGTGTTACACAATATTTCAACAAGGACTGATGTCATATTTAGTATTTTGATGTATCTATCACATTTAGTACAAAAAGCTTGTTGGTGATGTCAATGGTCATTTGAGGACAGCCTGTGTCATTGTGAATATATTGTTTGTCACATCCCACTGCTTTTCACTGTATTACTAATATCAAGTATGTTGTACACCCTCACTATACATTATGTCAGATTCATGCAGAAAACTGCTCTTGTTACATAGTCGAAACCAATATGCATTTTTGCATTCTGGTTACTATTTCTGGCAGCTTTACTTCTCAAAGTTGTATGTATTATGAACAAGAAATAAATAAAGAGACCCCAAAAAATGTTTTGTCTTTCATATAAAAGGAAGTTCTCTGACCAAAACTCCCTCAAAGCTGACCTCATGTGGTGTCAGAGTGGCAACCACTGTCTTTTCAGTGGGCGAACTAAAGCTTTGTCTGGGTATTTTTTATGCCAAAATGCCCCCTCAGGTGTCATATTTAGTTGCCTGTTGTGTGCTGTTGACCAGCTAATGTCAGCCTTCAACCATTCCACCCCACCCTATGCAAAGAAAATCCTGCATATGTGCGCTGTGTCTACATGCCATAACTGATTTTTCAAGCCAATTTAAAATCATGAGAACACATTTATCAAATGTAAAATATGTGTAACTTTGCAGACTGCATCAAAATAGTTGTGAAATTCCCGAGCATAAATTGCTTAAATCTGGAGCCCTACTGTGACCAAATTATGTATACCAAAGGTGACCATATTTGAATATCTAGCATATTTTGGGCCAATACAGCATACCTTTAAGCCCCACCTCCGAGTCAGGATGTAGCAAATTAACTATAACCCACGAATGCTAGATGTAGATATATGGAAATGGCTACTTTCGCGACCACTTGGAAATTCCCACACTTTTCGGTACTGTTACTATTTAGGAACGCAGAGTACGTAACTCACTGATATAGTGTACACTTATTACGTATACACATTGCTAAAGGCTACGTTTGCTCGTAACTTAACGCAAATACCATTTTGAAGAATATTCCTCGCAGTTTACATTTCAAGAGTTACCATTTACATTGTTCGGATTTGGTAATCATTTATTACGGGACGATGGCCAACTAAGGGTTTTGTGAAGAGGTAGCTTTATCTTTTGAGAGTTTGAAAGCAGCTCTGTCAGATGATGCTGGGGAAGAGTCCAACTCTAACTTAGGGTTATATGTCAGACAGCCAAGCACCCGTCTTTCAAATGGTTTAGAGTTTGAATTGTGGAATATGGTGGGCTCATGTAAATGTTCTAATCAGGAAAGGTCTTTCATTAAAATTGTAAGAAATCATTTTGAGTTAAGTTTTGTCAATTGAAAAGAATGTTAAGTTCATTGAGTATTGAAAGTTGTAAAAGCAAGAAACATTAGCAAGCTGAGAAGCAGAGAGATTTTGTGTAATTGTTTGGGTCAGCCGAATAACAAACCCCCTCCCACCAATGGAGATGCCACTGTCCCCCTTGAACAGCCCACAATAATTCAACAACAGGTGCAGCTTCAGAGGAACTGTGAGGACCAGAAAATGAAGAACACATCGCAGAGTAAATTACTGGAAGAGGTTCTTGCTGAGCGTGTTCTATTAATGGAAAGAGTGAAGCAGCTGGGGAGGAATTTTCACCCTTGAAAGGCAGGTCCCGAAGGATAGCCAGACACGGGTGACTCACCTAGAGAAAGGAAGCACTCAGAACATTGTGAGATGGGAGACACGGAAGACAGCATATAGTAAAGGTGAAGCAGCAAGTGAAAGGAATGAACTTGGAGATGCCCCGGTGGCGATTTTTTTTCCAAACAGGTTTGCAAGTGTGCGTAAATAGTCGTTCATGATTGGTCGGAAAAGTTACGTCATCACCATAGAAACCTTCACTTC
>KN885603.1:12005-23626 GCA_000934455.1 Apostichopus parvimensis | reverse complement strand
CCCCCCCCATCATCAGGCCTTAGCTACGTCCCTGCATGCAATGTGCTATAGTTTTTACTGTACAGTAGGCACCAGGTAACTACATACAGTAAATGGGACATACTGCACATTGGAAACACAGGTTGACTGGTTCGTTACATATTTTATAAGTACTAGTTGAATGTGAAATAGACCATGTGTTGTGACTCAAGAATAACATGAAAGCCAAGGGCAGAAGAAAGTCCCTGGTATACAAGACTGCTACTCAAGTACTGTATAGCTTGAAGAAGTGTATTCGACTAACATAATGAATAGCTGTTTCTATGACAAGAAGCCATTTCAGTATCCTGTAATACTTGCAATCTTCATTTATTACTTAAGCTCGTAATGCTATCCTGTGCTGCTTGCACGCATCACATATTATTATTAGCTGTTTTGCTATCCTGTGCTGCTTTTCATCTATATTATAAACTGTTTTTGTTATCCTGTGCTTCTTTCAAGCTTTATTTAACAGCTGATGTTACTTAACTTTTGATTTCTACTCTAGATTACAACTGCTGGAGAAAAAACCAAACTATTTAACCGTTCACAGAAAATATTATCATGATTGAAATTAGCAGACCATTCTGTGATTGCATTATAGTTTAGTTCCCCTAACAACATACACTATTCCTGAACTTAAGATTTATTTCACACATTGTGAACATATGAAGAAACTTACATATAACAGATACCTGCGTTCAACTCAACAAGAGTTGTGTTTAACTGTGTGCATTACTTACAGACAATTGACAATAAGACTCACCTGTGGATATGTTGGGTACAGCATATGTTCTCTGAAATAAGTCAGTATATTGTAGTAATGTGTAATTGTGTGTTATAAAACAGATTTTAAGTAACTATCATCGAAACGTCAGGATGTCAGGATTGGAACTACCCACTGTACTCCTCGACTAGTTTTAATGATCTCTGCTCAATGGATTACTTTGCCATCAAGCGGTTTATTAAAAGTTAGCTAATAACACAATTTGAAAACTTTAAAAACAGAGCGTGGTAAAATACAATAAGAGCTATTAGTAGATTATATTCACAATTTTAAACTGATTCCGATTTTAACAAGTAACGCAATGGTAATTATCTTATAGTAGAAGGGCTACCATTTACAGTACTACGTACATCATGCTAAATTAATGAAGAGGTGATGTTATCTATGGTGGTTGCTGAATACTCTAGATATGTTGTTGTTTTGATTGACAGTAAACGTTATCCCATTATTATGAAAGAAATGTTGGAATCCTTAAGAGGAATGTGCATGGCACTTTTGAGGAGGTTCATACATTCTGTTAGTCTTAATCTCATCCGTCTATGTCGTAATTTGGTCTCTTTGGGTAGCATTTGGCTGAAGCAATAGCAAATCAGCTTTGTCCTGGTGATCCTTGTCTTTGCAATGAATACAACAGTCATACTGATGTTGATAGAGACGGTATGACAACTGTGAGTACATCCTCAGATTTCACCTCCTACACGGCACCTGTACACAGGGTATCATTCATGTGTACTACACTATGTTAATTAATATCCCATGCCCTCCCTCCTCCTCACTCCTCCTCCTCCAACAAACACACAGCACTACCATCATTACTACCTACACTGACTCGTTACTTCTGTCGGAGGTGGCATATGTATAATTTACCGCTAATATACTCAAGCAGCGGCAACCAGGAACAAAACTGCAGAAACGACTACCAAGGCTTAGGTCAAGGAATGGTGCACCAAGTTTGGTGTCCCTCAGAGGATCCACTATGACTAAGGTAGACATTTTGAGTCCTCACTTATTCGTTCCATATGTTCTGTGTACATTGTAACCAAAACCAGAAGTACTCCATATCATCCAGAAGGCAATTGTCAAGTTGAGAGAATCAATCGTACTCTGCACGATATGCTGCAATCTCTACCCGTAAAGCACAAACGGAGATGGTCAGAACATCTACCAGAAGTATTGTATGCGTACAATGCCACTGTCCATCCTTCCGCAGGATTTTCATCTCTCTATATAATGTTTTGAAGGGAACCAAGATTACCAGTTGACTTTTTGCTTAATTTTGATGCTCGAAGTGACGACCCGGATTACAAGGTAAGCATGCGTGATTAGCTGGTCACCCACACGGAGACTGTAAGGTTCTTGCACCAAAAAGCAGGGGAGCCTCTGTCCTGGGAAGCAGAAACATGCGGAAGGTACGCTATGAACGTGATGCTCAGGAAAAAAACATTGACTTTGGGTACCAGAAATTTTATCTTCGGTCCCACCCACACGAACGTCAGAAGATTTCAGGATTAGTAGAGTCCTGGTATCTACAAGACTATCGCAAGAAATTTGGGTAATACCAGTTACAGGATACAACTAGTATACACGATTGTCGCAGACCTGTGGGTAAAAACAGTTACACGATACAACTAACAGATTGTACCAGTGATAAGAGAACTGTCAATCGCATAGAGTTGAATCCATGTCATATCCTCCAGCAGCAGTCAGGGGTCCCTCATATAACAGAAGATTGTTCTTCACCAATTAGGCCTGTCACCATCTCAGACAGTGATACTGGTGACGATGATGATGACTACGTTCAGCTCAGACAAAGTAAGCAATGTTCGGTAGGCATATGTGTCTTTGTGTACTCTTTATAAGGCTCGTACTTAGGCCTGGAGTTTTGAAAATCAGGTGTCTGAAGCTCGAGAATGTTTCATGAAAAATAGAAGGTTTAAATTCACACTAAATGTAACCATAACTGTACATTGTATCACTGCTTGCTGTTGTGGACATCAATGGGTCCACATTAATACATTTGATCTTTCATATTTTATGATCAGGCAGTACAGATATTGAGTCTACCGTCAACGGGTTCAATGGTGCTGAGGGGGGGGGGGGGACACGTCAGGTTTGTGGTACCATCATGAGCAGTCCAAAGGATCAGAAGTGAGTTTCCAGCCAATGGTCAGGGTTCCCTTGGTGTTGATAAATTGAAATTCAAGACTTTTAATTAAGGATGGAGTGGTCATTTTTTAGACCCAACATCAGCAATTAAAAGAAAAGGCATGTTTTGAAGCATTTGGACACATGTATTAGCGTGACCATGATGTCATGTCATATGTGCATAAGTGAATGGTGATTGACCTGTTTAGGAGCATTTACCTCCCAGACATGTTTGCTTCGTAGCCTACCTTTTATCTGGAAGCCAAACTCTCAATATCTCCAATGATTTTTTTTTTTTAAGAAAGTCATAGTAAAGACCATTGGAGGGAGCAGAACTCTTGAATGGCTAGACTTTGTTTCTTCAGCAGCAGGTGATTTGTTTTACAATCTTTCTTCAGAAACTCAGCAGCACACCCTCCTAATGGTCTCCTGTTGTTTTAATGCGTGTGATGCTGTGTTTCACGTTGCACGGCAGTGTTATACGTGTAGTCGTGTGTGAGTAACATTGTTGCATGTGAGTTGCGTCGTGCAGTGTTTCTTGTTTTAAATTACCCTTTATTCTATTTGCTTCTGGCTTATTCTAATTAAGTTGTCACAAGGACGATTGATGGCGATGGACATGCATCTGTTTTGTAGGCTTAAAGCCCCCAAATTATGTAAGTTTTTTTTTTAACCTCCTTTGATGTCACAAATTACATCAGTGTCATTTAAGAATGATATTGTCTTTGTTGTTTATGATGGTTTAGTTACAAGCTTGTTCAGATTGTCCAGAATGACTGTCTAGAACTGATATTGAATAAACTTGCTTTAATGATTTAATATTGGAAATTCGTTGTGTGAATGTATGTCTCTGTGACTTTTTAATAAATGTGATATTTAAACAACTCTAAGAATATAATCTTTTAAACTACTTTTTTTGACCCATCCGTATCACCCCACTTCCTTCCCCCAAAAAACTGGTTTCCCTGGAATACGAATAAAAAATATTATTGCCATAACAAACTGACCCAGCATGTTCTAGAAATAAACTTGGGCACTGAGATTGTTTACAAGACGATGCAACCTTTCCCTTTTGAAGCTAACCTCATAGCTTATTACTACACATTGGGCAATGAAGTGGGTGTTTATTTAGATGATACAGCAAAAACTCTTCGTCTACTGCGATTTGCGACTTCAGTGTAGCAAAGCTAATACTAGTACTAGTGCTCAGCTGCGCTTCCTCTAAAGGATCGCCACTTGTTCCTCTGGAGGTTTCCTGTTCCTCGATGTAGTATTCGGAGTTTTAATTTGGGGTACTCAAAGCCCATCAATCAATCAATCAATAGTCATAAGCCAAATTGGCCCGTTGACCTCCCCGAAGTTAATACAAAATCTTAGGTTTGCAACCTTTTAAAATGTTAATCCGGTGCCTGCCATCTTCGAGTAGCTGGGCTGCAGAACGGCCGGACCATTTGGTTAAATTGTCAATCCATCGTAAATGCGGTCGGCCTGGCTTACGTTTGTAACCACAGGGTATCCCACAGAGTACAGCACATGTAATGTCTCCACAACGTACTGCATGTCTGAACCATTTTGCGTTATGTTGAAGAACAGTTTCAGAAGAGAAGAGGCCATCGTCCCGCGATCTTCGTGTTTAGTTCATCATTCGACACATGGTCTTTCCATGTGAGACCAAGCAAACTTCGCCAAATGTCTCTACCTAAAGCGTCAAGGCGATTCATGTCAGCCGCTTATATGGTCCAGGTGCTACAACCGTAAGTAAGACGAGATGCAACTAGAGCTCTGGTCAGGTGGAGTTTAACATCCATACAGATACGATTCGCTTCAAATATGCACAATTGTTGAGAGTCGCCTTTGTCATGGCTACACGAGGACGGATCTCCCGACTATCGTTGAGATTGTAGGTGATGTAGGTGCCAAGGTATTTAAACTCAGATGTACGCTTCAGAGGGTTGCCCCTATAATAGATGGTATCAACACTCATTGAAGTAGGAAATAATCATGTATTCTGTCTTGTCCGGATGAATCACCAAGCCATATTTAAAAACCATTTGTTTTATTTCAGTAGAAAGGAAGGATCGTAGTCTGCTTCCGTGAAGTGTCGCTACATACGGAGCTGTATACTTGTTGAAGTGAAATTGAAATGAAATCGGCGCTGGTGTTTTGCACTAACATGGTAATAATCGCCGCGTTTTTTCGTCCTTCGGCGATCGATGAAGGCTAAATGCGTGGGCTATGACAATACTGCCGACCCCAACAACACAACGGACCGGCATTTTTTCGGATATTTTACAACATAATATAACGTAATACAGTGGTTGTTCTGTCAGTGTAAATGTGCGTGTATGTGTGACGGTTAGATTGTCGCGCATCCGGTACATGCCTGTGCTTGGCACTTCTGTTCCTAATATGACGTCATCGTTGTCTTGTTTTGACATAACATTTGTCAGAGTTTTGTTTTCAGATGCGAATATTACAACGTTAATTTATAATTAGTCCTAGAGGTTTTGAAGCTGATGAGAATAATTTTGAACATAAATGTTCTCATAGATTCACAGAAGTTACTCTCGATTGGTTAGATTTGTCATGTCATGGTCTCTTTAAAGGGATGTATTTTACCAGCAGTCTTGTTTCATATGCTGTTAAAAGACACATGTTACCTTTATGATTGCTGATTTATTCTTAAAGGGATAGTATGTTTATAGTTTAATATATTAACCTTCTCTTTGAACCAACGTCATTTATCTGTAGTAATTACACCATGCATTTGTCAGTCGTGTAATGCGCTTTTAGAGGTTAAAAATTGAATCAATATACTAAATCACACCTTAAAGCAGTATATGTTTGGTATTTAAATCAGTATATAGTCAATATTATTTTGTTTAGGGTTAAGTTGTTGTTATAGGCAGACGTGCTGATGACGAAATGGTCGCAACTTCTTGTACATTAAATATTCTATATATGCATTGGATTTTTATTACTGCTCATTGAATTGTTATTACGTAATGATGTCCATTGCATGTTTGTTGGTTTGAAGGGATTATAATATTGTTCCTAGGATGTGTAGATATTTTATAGTTATCTTAGTTTTCTTATTATTGTTTATATTCATTTCCTTACAGACAGACATAAAGTCCAGTGACCTTTCATAGCCACTGCCCTCTTGAGGTTGCTTTTGATTTATCCAAATTTTTGTTTGTAGTTTCATGTTTAAACACATGACGCCACCGAAAAAAAGGTGTTAAAAATATAAAATATTGCTTCTTTGCACTTTTCCACGACATCCTTACAGTTATATTGTAGTGAAGCATCTCGGGAAATAATTTAGATGTAGCCAATCGTTGGTTATCTCAAGTTCAGTTCGGCACATCCTTTCTGACAATTCACCAGTGGTTAAAATAAAAACTATTCCCGATGAAAAATAATTAGCGAGTATCATACATGAAAGCATAATAAATAGGTAAAATTTATGATATCTCGAATAAAAATTATAGTCACATGTTCAATTCCATGGTAAAGATCAATGACGTTATACCACTGAAACAGACGATGATATTTGGTTTGATATCGAGAAATCTGAAAACTTAAAGGGCTTTATAGAGTGACTCAACAACATCCTGCTTATGGAATTAGTTTGGTGAGCTGCAACTTGGCACGTTAATGTAATAATGATCAAGGATGGAAGTGGGGAGTGCGGGGGGGGGGGGGCGGTGGCGTGGGCACGATAACATTTTTCAACTTCGTTTAGTAAATTTTCTCCATCTGGTTAGAACATTTCCCCGTTCATTCCGTAAGCAGTTACCTTGCTGTCAAAAACATACTCTTCATACCCACTCACTCATAAAGCGCTTTTCTGTGTTTCTACTTAAGATTTGTTCTGTTACGTACTTTGTCTAGAACAGACAACGAAATTAAATATTTATTTTTCGTCAAACCTGACTTCTAAATATTCAGTAAATCATGAATATTAGCATTCATCATCTATATCCAAACGTTGATAATTGCGGAATAGCGGTCGTGGAGCTTAATCTTTCTTATTTTGAAATCGAAAACGATAAGTTAACGCAGATAGGTTAACAAAAAGGTGTCTGTATTATATAGATTAAAAGTAAGTCGAAAAGGTTGTGAATTATTTAAGGTAAAATACTTAAATTTATTAATAGATAACAGCAATGTCTTACACTTAGGCTTAAACTCTTCAATACTTTTTACTCGTACGAAACTAAGCAAAAATACACGAATTAAAATGATTCAAAATGCAAATGTCTCATCCCAATCTTCGAAGAAATGTTTACTCATCACAGGAAAGTAATATTAAATACACAATGGTAGCAATAGGCCATCGAAAGTAATGTTACAAATATTCCTGACAGGGTAGCAAAATAGACTACTAGATTACAAACACATGCTCAGAGATGAGAGGCTTGCCATATCAATGTGTCATATATTAAGTGCAGATGGACTACCTCGTTAAACCTAGCACGTCTGAAAAATTGCTTCCAGTGTTCTGCCCCAAAACCGTATGTCAAATAGCTTGCTTCACATCTACAACTATCCAAACATACTTAAATAGAATAAATCTGTCATGCAAAACTATTCAAATTAATGTGCTAAAATTATTACTTTTCGCCTCGCAACCCCATCGTGATCCAAGTGTATTGAAGCTTCTTCTTGCCTCGAGAGTATAAAGCATATATATTTTATTGGTTAAAGTGCATTGAATGAGATACAGTTAGAAAACATTAATTTATGTGATGATTAGGTCATATTTTGAGTACAAAAAAAATTGTATTCAAACCAATTGAAGAAATAAACTGTATATATCTCTCACAATATAAAAAAAATAACCATTTTCATAAAGCATTCGTTGTTCCCATTTTCGGACAATGCTTCTAATTCCCTGTCTTGAGATGTCAATTGCAACTTTATTTTCACCCCTAATTAGTTCAATCACGTCATTCATCATCATCACCAAAACGCAATGATATTGTGTAAAACATTTTTTTTTTACGTGATATGGTGAATGGAAGGAAATCACTGCCAAATCGGCACTACGGACTGGAAACGATCCCCACAAAGAACAAAACTATAACAAACATCACGACGCCCTGGAACATCGAACCAACAAGTAACACACATTTCTTGTCAGCACAAAAAAACTCTTACAAGTACTCCTTGTCTTGATATTAAAGGAGTACAGACTATTGATAAAAAAGGTACAATAATTGTTTCTCTTTTATTAGAATATTAATTTTTCATACAATTTTTTATCTCACGAAAGCATGGTCAAGAAAGTAAGCAACCTAAATTTCCCATTCTAAGCATATTAAAATGAGAAACAAATAATGAAAAATTGGTTTATATTACAAGGACAAACATCGTTGAAAGTGGAAAAGATGATGACAAAAATTCTCTCATCTTTGCATTATCGAAAAATATTGAATTTTACACAATAATCAACCTTAAAACCTAACTATAGATCATTAAGCGAATGCAGACTAGTTACGCCAGGAAATAAAACAAATTAGCCACGCGTGCCTATTGATTAGCGAAGCGTTTTAATTATTCAATAGTAAATAATAAAGTATAAAAAAGAAATAAACATATCTTACTCAATGGATACTCCAAATTGCACAAGAACCGTCTTGAAGTAATGTTGATCAAAGTATTTAATTATATGATCAATATTTTATTAAGTTTATTTCATCAATCAAAACTATCATATTAATGTTTTTGACTAAGCAAAACGATGATACGCGATAAGACGTTACAGAGTTCCATCAGCATTACATCACCTGGTATATAATGACCATTACTCATGTTTACTTGAAACTAAAAACAAATTGTTGTCTGGCTAATGCGTTTATATGTACGAGCTATAGAGGATTGATTAAATCCGGCCTTTTATGAATTAAGCAAATTAATGTTTTTGACAGTTAATTGTAGCATATCCAATGTATTGTCATAATTGCCTTAACTTATTTAACATTTAATATTAACGATGTAGGTACAGACCGATGATTAACCTAATGTGCCATTACACTAAATACCTATGAATGCTGTTGATATTTTATTATTCTTATTGAATATTGCAGTAATCGAACAGTTTGGTAGAATCGAGCACGGATATACAGTGATCATTCAAGTCAAATTATGCAAAATAAGAATTAAAACCTAAGTACTTTGAGAATCTAAAATGTGTTGCTTATTATCAAGTTAACACGTGTAAACTTATGAATCATCGATTATGTATCATTCTGATTGACTTTGGTCTGCAATATGAATTCTTTGTAACAAATTAAATCATCATAATAATAATATTAATATGAACAGTTCATGTATTATATCATAAATAACATAAAGACTGATTGGAGTAAAAAGAAAACATGCTTACATTTATAAGGACGACGAAAGAAAATGATATGTAGTTGTGAATGTAGCCTAAACTAGAACAATTTGAACCTGTATTTAAACATAGTGTAGACGAAGTTTGTTTTCTGAAGAGCTTCAACAACTGATGGAAAAGGGTATCCATACCCTTTTTTTCGAGTGATTCATCTGTCAATAACACCTCTGGAATACGAAAGTGATTAACCAACTCTCCAGTAGTATATTGAGGGGCAACACCTTTAGAGAGCGTTGTTTCTTATAACACAGCCGTGATCATTACATTCGATCAGTAACTTGGTTCTGTTACGTACCAACCCATAACAATAACGTATATATCCATTTGTTTTGACGGAATCGATTTCCATTCTTTTCATGTCAAAACGAGAGTTTCCTGTATCAATCCACAACATACCAGCGTAGCAAAAGTTATTACGGTTGAGCTGTAAAGATTGCCACTGACGTAATACTATATAATACACGGTTAAAGTTAAATACACCGAACTACGGATCTCGGGATGTTGTAGATACAATGTTACGACTGTATAATGTATTGTATTCATCGTCGCTTTAACTCTCAGTTTGAATCTCACTTTCACCTTCAGATGATATTCTAGTCCTCTGTCATTATGTATCTCTGCGGAGAAATAACATGTATAGTAATAATTATAGTATTATTAATATTCTGGTGTAGCAATAGGACGACTAAAAGATCATCCATAACGTAATAACAATCAAATATAGTGTTTACTGAAATATAGCAACACAGTATACCACGAAATAATCTGCTGACGTAGTGTGGATTATTGTTGCTAAGGGAATCAGAAAAAGTCAAAATAGTGCTAATTGTGAAGAAATATAATTTGTATCCTCAGTTGTGTAAGTAACATTATTGATCTTTTGTTTTTTAATATAACTTAACTATAGTGGTAGCGCTATCAATTTTCCCATGTAGTATATTTTATAATCGTACCCTTCCCGTCAGGTCCTTTCTCCTGGTGTTACCAAATAAACATGTAAAATGAAATAATTATTCAACATAAGCACAGTTTGACAATGTACGATCATTACGACATATTATACAAGAAAGTACATAGCAATCACTTACCTATATACATTCCGAAACCGTATTACCTGTAAAAAAGAAGAAAATTATATTGTGTCGGTGAATATAAATATGTTATTAATGGTATTTTGATATGATTGTTTAAATGATAATTTTCAGACACAGGGGGAATTATGGCTAAGTTGGATGTTATAAACGGCTGCTTCTTTCATGACAATCATTTAGTTTCTGTAAAAGATATCAAAGTGGTCACCATTGAAACTTTAATTGCTGAAAATTGACTTGTTAATTTAATTCTTTTATAAGTTAAACATTAAAACAAAAATATCGCACAGATATAGTTTTCTTCTTAACTTACGTTGGATGTTCAATTCGTTATGTTTAACAAAATATGCAATATGTATTACATTGTGTATTTTAGTTTCAAGTTATAGATTTCGTTGATAAAAAGTCACATCGTTTTACTAACAAGGATAAATTTTGCATTCACGGACGTTATACAATATGTATTAATTGAAATCGTAATATGAATAAACAAATATGTCTACGGTCCACAATTTTGTTCTATTTTGTCCTTCCAAACTAAACATCAAAAAGCCGATCTCTAACTATTGTGAAGATTGTAAATGATGTCGGTAAGTTAGTTAAAAAACAAATCTGTAAATCCTGCGTTAAAAGTTTAAAACCTTTACCAAGTTAAAGCAGATAATAATAAACAGTCATACAAACATCTTGAGTTACTTATATAACATATAACGAACTAGTCCAGTAAAAAGTTGCATTCAACAGGATTGGTCTGTTTAGTAATTATATATGTGGGAGCAGTCAGGATATACATATATATATACGCTTTCTTTTATCAGAAAGCAAAACAGAGCCACTATCGGAATCTACAGACAACACAAATAAGGATGTGAAAATATTGAGTATGTTGGAATCGACGTCTATGGCCTTGGCTACAATAAAGGTCTGGTAGAGTTAAAGAGAACTGTGACTGGACTTAAAATTATATATTTGTTGCGTAACTGCTCCTAAGCTTTAGTTAAACTTGATATTATTCACGTACATCTTTTTGAGCAGGTACCAATATGTAGGCATGCCTACATTAATTTCTTGTTATTCCTATGTCACGATACTCTCACCTTTCCTTTGTTATTATTTTGCGTGTGTCATTTACAACATACAATACACCGGCTAGTATGGTCACTATCTTGTATA
>KN885602.1:71407-84315 GCA_000934455.1 Apostichopus parvimensis | reverse complement strand
ACTAAACTGGGTGGGCTCTATTATTAAGTTAAGAAATTATGTTTCAACATAAAATAAAGGCTCTAGAGACTGGGGTATGACTTACTGAAAATGAAGTTGATTTATAGTTGGCCATACAATATGTGAAATTAACTGATTCAGATGACATTATTTTTCTGAAAAAAATTACAAATCCCAGTCGTTTTTACAAGCAATTGATATCTAAAAGCCTTTCAATATGCTGACAAGATTGTTAACTGCTCTGGTTGGCTTCCCATTGGTTAGTTTAAGAAGTATCATTTCTGTGAAAATGAAAAAGTCTTTAGACTCTTGGGGATATGACATATTGAAGATCCAATAAGTGGCCATCAAATTTCCCAACGCAGTTATGACATCAGTTGTATCACCGAATGCCTCATTTTCAGCATGTATGATGAACCTATCTGCATTACAAGGTGTCTGTCCTCTCCAAAATATGGTTGGGGATGTGATGTCAGTGTTCTAAAATAGAAAAAATATAGCACACTGTTAGTGTACCATAACATTATACAAACTATACATATTTTTTGAACCCACACTAGCACCTACACACTGGACAGCTCTACCTATCTGGCAGCCTATAAAAAACTGCTAGCTTCCTACCTACCTGGTACCTGCCCACATGAGAACACCAAAGAACTTAACTGTCACCTTCCTACCTACCTGACAACAAACCATCTTCTAGACACCTGTCCACCTGAGACCCATCTAGCAACTTGGTACCTAGACCCACCTAGCAACTCGGCACCTTTATAAATCTTTGGTACCCACATATCTACTTGGCATATGCTTTACTGAAACCCATATTCTTAACTGATCTACATTACATAATTACCATGTCTCTGTCCTCCTCTTTACATAAGATGTCTTTAGATGATAGCAATTTTGACAAGATGAAAACCGCACATGTATTTTCAAGCTCTGAGAAAGAAAAGAATAAGAAACATTGTGAAACCATTTATGTGACATGATAAAGTAAACAAAACAATACTGTTTCCCAGTGACAAAAATGCAATTCTCAGTTAGCAGTGAAGCCACAATAATAATGTCACCCATGAAGAATCACACCTAACTTGAGACAGTCATACATATAGGATGGAAGATTTTTGGTTTGGGCATTAATGGATTTTGCTTTAAGTTATGTGCATTTCAAACTTAGTATTATATGGGTATTACAGAAGCAGAGTGGGACAAGTCTTTTATCACATGAAACATGTTCTTATGTTCTTACTGGTGTTAAACATATGTGTTTCAAAATACTAAAGTTTACGTCAGTAAGCAGTGCTTGCCAAAAATATGATGATGACAATTGAATCCTTGCATACCTGTTAAGTACCATCAGGTACTACAGTAATAATTGTCATTAAGTTTCATCAAGTTTGGATGCAAGCCTTGGAAGAAGATTCCTTTGAAAGGATGGACGGATGGGCTAATTTCTACACAAAATGCAGCTTTGAAACACCACAGTAATCAACAGGATCTATCTACTTGTGATGGGAAATCTTCATACAACATATGGGACATAATTCATACAAGTTTGCATTATTGAATTAGTACAATTAACATATTTGACTGCTAATGAGCTCTATTAACACTTGAACAGAGTTCACTATGGCAATTACTAAGAAAGAAAATGTTTGAATTCATTATTAGAACATGCCCACAAGGAATGTTGATCCTTACTAGACCTATCAAAGTCATCATGTGTGTTTTTACCTGTCTTTTTAGTCTGCTCAACTGTAAAGATCTGCTGTAGTTCTAAAGACCGCAGTAATTTTTTCTTTGGTTCCTGCTTTTTAGCTAACTTTACTACTTTTGATGAGATTTCAGTAAGGCTATCTCGAATGGTAGGAAACATTTCTTTTCCAGTTATTCTCTGAAATTCCTGCAGTAACTGCCAAATGAAAAGGGCTCAAAGATTAATATCAGAAAAAAATTATCATGTCATATATTCTAAGCTTTAAGGACTAATATTTGCAAACTCAAAACAAAAATTATGGATGCTGCAAAGGTCTGATAGCAAAAAACTGGAAGTACCCCAACTCTTAATTTCTTTAACTTAAGCATTACATTTCTGCCCATTTTGATTTGATAACTAGGCATATCATTGCTATGGATACATTTTCAACAAATTTGGGCACATGGAAAGGCAGGATATTTCATATACTTAGGTGTCTCCCTGTCTCTTATGTAGACCAGGTTACAGACCAATATTTATTATTTCAAGGGGATGTTCCTCCCTTGCCCAGATACCATTGGGCACATGTATTGTATAACTTAAAATTCCTAATACACTTTAGTCTTTGACATGATTGTGTTCCGTTGTATGCAATATCCTCAAGAAAGTCTATTAATGAATTATTTGGGAATTCCAAATTAAATACAAAGGCAATGTTTCTCTTTTTTAATTATTCCATTTGGTCCAAAAGCTTTGCATTTATAGTATGAACTGACAAGCAGTTAAAAGTACCTCTTCAGTTTCAAACAAGGCTGGGTAGTTCTCCCTTATGGTTTTAACCAATGCTCCATCTTCCACGATACTTCGACGTCTTGTTAGGAACGTCAATTTCATAAGTTCTGCCATTTTCTTCTTGTTCTTGGTTTTCTTTCTTATTTCCTCCTTCATCCATCTAACAATATATACAACTTTTGATTAGAATGTTGATTATTTCCACATCTAAAACTCACATTAAACTATACTACCAATTGCTGACCTTTTATGTTGTGTTAAAATCCACGCAATGATAGGTATGAAGAAATGGGTAGAATTTAACTCATGTCAGGCCTCAGTTTTTTCCTATATTTCACATTCACAGCAACCCCACAATTACAAATGACTGACATAGTAATCATGAGCTTCATAATATCCAGGTTTTCAGACTTTGCCCCTGCTAACCTGAAATGACCTTTGATCTCCATGAAAATAAAAGGTTAAGTATGAAAGATATCTAAGTTTCCTTGTTGAGCTATCTTGTTTACAAGATAGTGTCACACACACATGCATGAGCAAACCAGCATGAATGCAAAGGTTACAATTTACATTAAAACCAAAAAGATCTGAGCCCTCATAAGCAAGTGTCACATATACACACACCACCATGAATATAGTGATTCCTTTCACATTTAGCAAAAAATCAAATAATTATGGAAATACCTCTGATGCATTTCAATACTTCTTTCGTCTTCTGTGTCTACTGGCAGTTCCACCCTCTTTTTTTTTGGTTGCCTCTTTATCTGTTCATCATTGAAATGCTTCCTTTCGTTGCGGAATTGATCTGACAACTTTGTTTTCCAGTATTCCTGAAAAGATACATATATTAATAACAAATGTATTAACACTACTAAAAGTTAAGTGTTTTCATCCCTTGAAATGACTGCTGCCATGGAGTATTTCAACCGCTGGAAGTCATTTTTCTTGCCCAACTAGAATGCACACCTTTCAGAAAATTATTAACTTGTATCATAACTAATTGCATAGGCACTTTTAACATCACTCCTCTCCTTCCAGGCACATAACAGACATGTACAGAAGAGCAAACACATCTTGTATTGAGAAGATGAGATACGGGGAGACATGTAGGAATACAGAGCAGGCAGACAGGGTGGGGAGGAGGGTGATGAATTTGGATATTTAGTGGAGTCATTACAATAATGTGTAAAAGTTAAAGTAACCCTAAAGCTTGAACTGATATCATTTATCATAATAAGCTCACTTGAACAACCCACATTATTTTAGTCTCTGGTGTCTGACAGGGGTTTGAAATCACAACACTTAAAAATGGCTTTTAAGGACCCCATGTTTATCCTTATTCTGAGTAGTGTGTCATTGTTACTAATATGGCCTTCATTATATACCATATAAACTGGTCATTTTGTTCCTCATCTTTATCTTGTTGTTCTTCTTATTGTGACACTCAAGCTTCGTCTTAGCCTGAATTATACCTTAGAGTGTTAGCAACAGAAGGGTGGTTTCAATTGCCTCATTATGGCTTTCTGGAGTGAAATCTGTACCATAACTCTCAAGTTGCTGCATGCAATTTATATGAAAAACTAACATTTGCATCCTGATCATACCTCAACTTCTACATCAGTTGGATCAAAACATTAATGAAAATCAGAATTAAAACTATTGACAGCAATGCCTCGGACTTTTAACAAGGCTTACTTTCACTCCAGGCTTCTGGTTTGTCCAGATATGGTAGCTTTACATGCCAGGATGTCTGTGACACAAAATTGACAAAACATTCTCAACAGAAACAAACTGATGAAAACATACTTTTGTGGTTACTAAAGAGGAAGTTTCCAATGTAAAGATTAGGGACCCTGAATAAACTAATAACATGCAAAGCTTAAAGATGGGATTTACTGAGCACAATATCCTCCCTGTTTCCTACATGGTCAGTAACATTGCATATTGTAGGAATCAATAATGGATATCACTACCATGAGCTACTGCTAAATTAACAGCACTTGATCTCACCACCCTTGGAAACACTGGTCAGGTCTAAAAATTCAGTACCCTCAGGCTACATCACTGATAAAGGTATAATTGAGTGGGTCGCACAGTGTGCCTGTACTTGAAAGGCATGAACCAATCCTGGCTGGTGGCTTGTACAATCAGCATTCTCTATGTAAGCTATTCACTTTGTCCAAACAAAAAGAGTACATTTTGTGAGCAACCTACCCCTTCTGGTGAACCTCCTGAGGATACTTACATGGAGTTTAACTGATGGAATATCGTTGAATGCTAGGCAAGGGAACTTTTCAACCAGTGCTGTAGCTACGTCAGTGTACTGAGATTTGGTTGGGTATCTGTTAGATCAAAGAAGCACAAATATTTCAGGAGAAAAGAAGACATCTAATTTCATACAAATAAGTCACTGGATATACATTGTTTATTAAAAGATTTAAGCACATGCTTCTCAACCACCCTGCACCCTCCAATAATCTCCATCATAAATGATACCATTCTGCATGTTCAACTTGTAACACCTTTTAACAATCATCTATCTCATCAACCATCTTTGACACCTTTTCCTACTACATATTTCAACTTTACTACTGACAATAGCAGAGGTCATGAACAATGATAACTTTTGGGTATAACAATTGCATGCATACAGACAATGAAATAATACTACATTATGTTTTTATTATGAATTTAATTGGTCAGCCATCAACCTATCATCCTTTACAGCTGCATCAGAGATATGAAATCATTACTACCCTTGGCACCCAGTTCTGCAATTGGTAATGCCAGTTGTGGACTCAATTTCAGATTATATGCCAAATGATCTTCTGAACAAACTGCATACATTAGGATCTTCCACATCAGGTATATGCAAAGTTGTATATTTTGGCACCTGTTAGGATCTTTGTGCCCATGCACTGGCCCCAGTACTCCATGCTGAAAAGTTTCATGATAACAATGCATGCTAGACTGACCTACAGTATTCTACAGATAGCTCATCATGAAGCATAGACTCCTAATAGGGTACTTTTTGTTACCTGACATATTCTGCTGTTTTGTCAAAAAGGATCTGCACCAGTTTCCGACGTTGTCTTTCATTGGGATATATGCCTTCTTCCAAGGTATTCCGCAAGTCAACTGGCATGCTATTCAATGGAATGTCAAATTTGGCAGGCCATGGTTTCAGAGATACTTTGTCCATTCTGTTGTAAAGAGAGAAGCAAACATTATGTAATAGTTATCTTCTTTTATATTCTGCTTTCACTAATTCAGTTCCAGTTCTTACAACAACAAAATTATTCCATGATGCAAAATTATTTGATATTCCTGTGTTTTAATGCCTGACCATAAATAGTTCCTTTCTGTATTTTTCAAAGGCAAGTAGATCCCATGTGAATTATACCACATATACACATATTGCATAAACCATAGTGTTAACACTATGGTTTATGCATTATGTGTATATGTGGTATGCGTTTAGTTTTAATTAGGCATATATAGCCTGTTGTTTTTGTAATAGCTGGTCAGAGGTCATTTCAGGTAAACCACTCTCTTACAATTAGCACAAAACACACATACCTGTTGGGCACAACCTGCTTAGGAACCTGCTGAGACACTGGGTAATTAGTTGAACTGGGTAATGAAGAATCTACCATATCAGCAATGGCATCTGAAAGACTAGTACTGTCCTCACCAGATTCAAGAGACTCAAGACATACTTCGGAACTTAGGTCTTCACCATCAGGTGTAGGGAACTGGATGAGGGCCCAGCAAGGCTTCCGATATCATCATCTATCCATGAAGTAACTATTCCTGTCTTAGGCACAACTGGAGAAGGTTCAGGCTGTTTCTTTGAAATAACTTTCACTTTGTCCCTGTTGATTATTTCTTTTGGATCTTTGTTAACCCACTCCTTCCATTCTGTGTCAAACACTTGTAGCTTCACATCGCAATTGCCAGGTAATGAAAACACTTTCTTTACGACATCAAGAATGTTTTCAGTTTTCTTTGCAGTTATTACAATGTTGTCATCCTTGTAAGAAGCAAGGAATCGGAGATTTTCCATGTTTACTGAAAGTTTGAATTGTTAACTACATGTACATGAACATCCCATGACTGTCTAAAAGCCTCATTCACTACAGCAAGAAATCCAAGAAGCGAAAAAAATACAATTGCTTGACTTTCACATACTATAGTGTCGGTTACATCATATCGTGAGCCACACAAATCTAGGGCTTTGACAAACTGTCCACCTTCAGCGAATGAAATTGCAAAAGAGATGTTTTGGACAGCTGGCAGTATACCTGTAAGTCAAATAGATCAATCTTAGTTTATGTAAATTCTGACAACAGTCTGTACTTTGTAGCAACACACATACCCACTTTACAAACACAAAATTGCAAAGGCAAAGGATCAAGCAGATCATGTACTTGAAGCAATACATACAAACCATGAGGATCTGGTTTAACAACATAACTATGATAATGTTCAGAAAAATCCAGTGTGTCTAGTTGGGAAACTAAGAAATACGTTTTTCCAGACTTGAGAAAGATGCCACTTATAAGACTGAACTGGAGGAAAGTATCATCATACCCAGTAATCAGAACTGCTTTTTTGTGATAGGTAACACCATTGATTGTAACTGATGCAGCCCTAAATACTTGCTGCTGGGGTCCAAGATTTAAGCCATTCTGTATTGCATGCTTAACTTTCTCTTCATAACAGCTAATGTCAACAACATTACCACCTGTAGAAGTGTTGTTACTTTCTTCAAGGAAAAATGCAGATGTACTATAAAAACACTGTAAGAGCTGATGGCGCATTGCTAAAGTCATAGCAAGGTTTTTCATGTTCATCGTCTTCCTTGCTAATTTTTTAAAGTAACCATGTTTCGACTCAAATCGCATACATGAGCAGGCAGAAAGTGGACCAAAGTTTGCAATGTGTTCGCCATAGTGGGTCAGAAAGTGCATTTTAGGGGTTAATCCATTCCTAAATATGTCAAGGTAGAGTTCAAGGAAGTCCTTAACTAGGCCATGCAAGTAAGACAGTGACTGGACATTATGTACTGGGGCAAATGTAAGTTCACAAATTTCAGCCAAATAAAGCAGGAGTTGCCAATGCGTATCTCTTTCTGGTATTACATCTCCTAATAGATACAAAGCCGTCCTCATGAAGCATGACATCTGTGCTGCTGTCTGTTTAATAGCAACTGTGCCAGAAGCCCAACTAAGGGGAGTTGGCTTTTTGTTTTTATCACTGCCTTTGTATTCAAATAATGCAAGCCTCTGATTAAATGATGCCAAATGTATTTTGTTTGTATGTATAAAATGACTCAACACTTTACTCCAAACGAGTGGACATACACCCTCAAGAAGGTCATGCATTGGATCTGAAGGTAGTCCAGTAGTTACATGGAAGAAAGACAAGCTATTAAAGCGACATTCTTGCTTTATTCCATACACTGAACTGAGACTGTGGTCATTCTGAATCAATTCCAGATGCCTGTTATACAGATCTTCACTTCTGTGCAGGAAATCAGTTTTGAGATGCAATTCCTTCAAATTCTTATAGGTACACATGCAGAATCTGCAAATCCTGTTAGCTGTGAAGGATTCAAAATAACCACCAATGGAATGGCTTCCAAGGTTATCAGCCACAATCATGGAAACTGTACCTTTGAATTGATACTGACAATTGTTTCTCCAGATACTGATACCTTCTTCCTCTAATACCTGAAGATCTCTGATTAAGTATTCACTTAGCTTTGCAAAACCATACTTTTGCACATATATAGTTTTGCACAGCCATGCTAACTGAATCACATGCAGTTTCGAACGATACTTAGGTTCTATATTCCCAAGAAAGAAGTACATGCTGTTTAATTTCTGTTTTTTTCTAAATGTGCCAATTGGGTTGCAAACCTCAAAGTCGTCATTGTAAAGACATATTTGCAGTGTCTTAACATCAGAATTAAATAACCTATTGGTTTTGTAGAACTTTCCATCACAGTAGTTAGACAGTACTCCATCCTGGCAAGTTTCATGTGAATTCATAACTTGTGCAAATATGTCTTCATGTTGCAATAAGGACTTTATCGTGTCAAGAATTGGAATATACTGAAAAGTTTCTTCTTTTCCTCGTTCGTCTTGACCAATCACTAGTTCAATTGGTTCTACTAAGTAGAAATTACTTTTGAAGTAAGAAAGTTGCATGGCTTCTGTTTGCAAAGATTCAAATACTGATTTGGAAGTTATTTCATTTAATAGTTCTTGTAATGCAGGGATCTCATCAACATCAATACCACTTGCTTGTAAGCATTGTTTAACTTTGTTTAGCTGTTCCCTTTGATGGGTTGAAACAATAGCAGAAACATCTTCTAGGAGATTATTTAGACATGTTTTTGGCAATTGATACTTCTCACACCATTTAAGAATCATGATGGCAAGATTACGCTGAATGGTTTCATTGCTTGTATCAGATATTATTTCACTGATATCCTCATTTGGCACTGGCTGTGCATCAACAGTATTGCCAATGGTATTTACCAAATCACCTACATGTTGTACTTCATCTGGAACGTGTGCATACCCATGGACTCTTCTTATGTGACAGAGGTAGGAGTTAAGTTTTGTGTAGGTTTTTTCACAATTGGCAATGCCACATCTTACAGTAAAGCCAGGCTCAGATGAATGCACATCCTGTAAGTGTTTCAGCAAGTAGCTAAATTTGTTAGTTTGATAAGAGTCACACCTGTGGCAGAGGTATACCTCTACTTCAGATGCCTGTGCATTACTACCTTCAGTGCTTCTAATACGTTTTCTCCCAGACGCCATCAGGATGCTGGTTGATAAACTGTAAAATGAAACAGAAATTATATAAAATATTGCAAAGCCTGGGAGGTCATACCAGAAAAGGTAAAAACTTGTATGAATGAATTTTGTGCAGTAATTTCATTTGAATGTTTGACAAAATTCATATTACATAATCTGTTGATTAAAACTGTTAAATTTACCCTTCTGTTGGTTATATGGCAGTGGACAATTTTCTGAAAATAGTGCTTATAACCTTTATAACCTGAAATAACACTTAAGGACCTTGGTCCCCTATAGGGTGGTTTCTGTATTTGAGAGACGTAAGGGTCAATCTAGGTCATGTTAGTGTGCATTGCTAATAAAAGGTATTAATTTTTTTTCCGCAAATGCCTTTTTAGACGCTGCATAGAATGTTAAACTATTTTTCTCGATGTTCTGACCGAATACGATCATTAAATTTTGAAATCCACAGAGGAATAATTTTTAGAAGTAAATTCTGAACAACCAGGAATATGAGACAATCATTTCCACTCTGTGATGACATATCAATGGCAAATGAGCTTACAATACAAGACCTGTGTAATTATTTTACATGGTGTCCTACTCAGAAATTTGTTTAGGTCTTTTAGTCTTTAAATGGCTGAGGAACAGCCTCTGTGACTTGATATGGAATATCCATCCTCAAAAAATGAATCACTTAATGCAAACTACAGATAGTGAGTCATTTTATACAAATTCACTGAAGTGATTGCCCCTCCCTTTCAAGTGCTTTTCATTTCTTCTGGCACTGGCAGGTCACCAGCATGCAATATTATGAAAATTTTTGAATGTTTAAAAACCAGAAAGTCACATGACTTTGTGATTCCTTGCAAGTATAAAAAGAAAAATTGGATACAAGATTTTCAACCTTTACCATTGCTGACCAGATGTGCATTGATCTTGCACTGATCAATGCATATACTAGCTGCAGGCCTTCATACTTAGACACATGTTGACTTTGAACTAATGACCTTTGACCTCTATGAAAAACCTGGAATCATTAACCTCAATAACTTCTTGAGATATCATGTTTACAAGGTTTTCAGACTTTTGATCTATGCTAACCTATAATTACCTGTGACCTTCATGCAAAAGTATATGCTATTATCCACTTTCATAAGGCTACTTACATACATGTTTAAATTTCAATCAACTTTTGCTTCTGGAGACATGGTCTTTACATAGGGTTTTTAGGTTTGTTAACTCTTTTGAACTCAAATGACCGTTGACCTCTACTCACCAAGGGCTTCCTACAGAAGAACTAAGTTTGAAGTTCAAGCAAATTTTAGTTCTTGAGATATCATGTTAACAAGGTTTTCAGACTTTGACTCTGTAGACCTCAAATGACATTTGACCACCATGAAGAACAATAGGGACTGTCTAATCACTAAGGTCTACCTACATACCAAGTATGAAGTTCAAGCAACTTCTAGTTCTTGAGATATCGTGTTTAGAAGATTTTCTGACTTTGACTTTGTTGACCTCAAATGACATTTGACCTCCATGAAAAAAATAAGGACTGTCTACTCACTAAGGGCTACTGTACCAACATACCAAGTATGAAGTTCCAGCAGTTTTCACTTGTTAAGATATCATGTTCACAAGTTTTCAATTTGACCTCTGTTGACATGAAATGACCTTTGACCTCCATTAAAACAAGTCCTGTCTACTCATCAAGGGCTACCTATATACCAAGTATAATGTTCCAGCAACTTTTACTTCTTGAGATATCGTGTTTACAAGGTTATCAGACTTTGACCACTATTGACCTTTGACCTCCATGAAAAACAAGAGAGACTGTCTACTTACAAAGGGCTACCTACTGTATACCAAGTTTAAAGTACCAGCAAGTTTTAGTTCTTGAGATATCATGTTTACCAGCCAAGGCGTCACACACGCCATCCCCAACGCATAGGCCTACTGTAGTACTGTAGATGCCTTCAACAAGGAATAAAAAATTAATAAATTTAAATTAGCCATCTGATAAAGTCATTAAAGAAGTCAGCTGACCAAGGGGATAGCCCAGGTCTGCTCAGCCTACTCGATGACGCCATGATTTATTTAATAGTCCTATTTACTATTTAGTATTTATACCAATTAAAAGTATGGTGATATATATACTGCAACTCCGCACCCCAGAACTTCCTGTACAAAATTAAAATTGTTTGATACGTACTGTAGCTCAGTAGGAATGACATAGACACTGATATTCGAGCGAAGCAAAGGTTCCAACTCCAAAATGCAAACATAAAAGGTATTATAAGCCGGCTAAACAATTTGGTGACATTCATCAACATCTTTACTGTACACAGTTTGGCCTAACTTCACTTTAGTCAAACTATTCTACTGTACTACTACTAACTGGTCTACTAAGGGCAGTATAACATAATCCACATGAAACAGAACGACTATCTTTATCCACATTTATTGGCTAAGTTACCGTAGGCCTAGGCTATAGCAACATTATACAGCCTATGCAGTCTCCCTCAGTATTAATTATTTTCATATACGCCTAGCCTATATGCCTACCTATATCGTATACGTTTCGCCTAACGTACTGTATACATATGCTGCTTATGCCCATAGCCTATACCTGACGCTCGCTCAGTGGGAATCACAGATTCACAACTTTTCCTCATTTGCGTAATTTTAAAAGGACGATGAACTTCTTTCATGTGAATACTTCAAGTAAAATGACTTTAGTTTCTTATAATGAACTTACAGTTACGAAATTGTAGGTAATTATACCGTTTTTTGAAGTACAATCTTTGACTTACGGTATCTTTGTGTTCCTGGTTCAGTCGTTGTATCCACTGCATGCCCGGCAATTCAAACGCATGCCGACGAGGTTGCGTACAACTACTCAGTTAATGGTATTTTTACTCAAATGAATACTAACTTTAAACACGACTTGTCTAAAAATAAATTCCATATGAGTATTTCGGCTTTGTTACAGATCTTGTCTTTACTCAGATTGAGTAAATAAAAATTATTGTGAGTATATTTACTATTTTGGCGAATAGATCTACTACAGTCGATCGTACATCGGTTATATTACTCAAAAGCGTATTATAAAACGCATTTACCGAAACACGTGTTTAGCAGCACTCACAAATAAGTGTGAGGTGAGTAGCTTTATGATATGAAGTGAGTGTTTCGGTCATTTACTCGTCATACTGCATATTTAAACTCACTACAGTGTCCAATATTTTTTCAGTGTAGCACAGTAATGTTTTGACAATGTTTCTTGACCTTCAACCAGCGGATCAGTCCATCATTATGCACTGGCGGATCCAGGGCCTTTGTTTGGGAGGGGCCAAAGTGGCATTAGAGTGATATGGGGGAGGGGTCTAAGGGGAGGGGGTAACCTGGAAAATTTTCTATTGCTGAATGCCCTCAGATGCAATTTGGTGCGACAAAAGTGTACAATGGTGATGTTAATTTACTTCTAAAAAAAATGTTTCCCAGGTGTAATTTTCTAAAATATTTATAAAACAAAGTTGGGATCATCTTTCTCAAGAAATTTTATTTCTCATAGGTTATAAATTTCTTACAACCAGCCTGTA
>KN885602.1:39913-55644 GCA_000934455.1 Apostichopus parvimensis | reverse complement strand
GATATGGTTTATATCTAATAGGTCAAGGGTTAGTGGGCGTAATTTATTATTTGATTCATTTGCTAGATACCAGTTCAGATCAAGCCTGTCCTCCTCTCTTACTATAGCATTCAACCCTCCATTACCTCTTTCGTGCTCCACGTTTCAGTGTTTATTATCTAATATTCAGTTGATAATGCGTGTGAAGGACATTGCTTTATAGATACAGCATGAGGAAACTTCGTTGTGAACTTTCCATAAACGGTGCAATGTGTATAGGGTATTGTGTTCAATATGCTGCATTGGAACAGCAGTGTGAAGTCAATCAACTTGCAGTCCTATAGGCTAGGTATCATCAGCATTATCCAAACTACTCAAATATTTACTTTCCATATTTAAGTGAGAACAATAACGATCTTTGAACACAAATACAGTTTTATTTGAATACGAAATCATAATGTAGGCTCTCCCCGACACAGTCACGACAGCTATAGGTTCTTGGACAAGTTGTAACCGAAAATTGGATGGAAATTACCAGAATTGATTGAGGAACCACTCCCCCCCTTCTCCTTCCACATCTCCCCCTTCTTCTGTTGTAAGCGCGAAACAATATCCTCATAAAATATTACAGAAAACTGATTTTATAATTCTATTAAATGAAGAAGACAGTGTTATCGAATTTGTTATCATTCTTGGTGACGCACATAGACTGTTGGACTTGAAGAAGTGTGTAATTAAGCAACCAGCTCGAGCTAAAACAAAACCTCGTTAGTGCATGGCTAGTTCAAAGTGCAAGATAACGCCAGTGTTGTCTGGGAACTTTTGAAATTAAGAATTAAAGCAGTAAAATATATATAAATATATTTAAGGTTTCTCTTAAAAACCGGTATAATCTGATAAGGGTTTACCATGTTAAATTTATTTAGAGGGCGTAATTGTGTCCCAATGGGAATGGAAGTTAAGGATGATTCATATCAGAACGAAGCTCATGCAGGACGCTCAGCATCCTTTGCCTGCATGTGCACTGACACACACGATGAACCAATTTTTGAACATATTTTCATCCACTCTCTTTACTCCTGTCTGAGATCCCCCAATCTCACTCCCTCCCCTCTGATGTGAAAAGCTCTCCTCTTTTTGTCAGGTTTCTATTTTGAATGATAACGGAAATTCGTAGAGAATTCTCCAATAGTCCACTATCAGATAAGACTATGGGACCGTTTACCACACAAGTCGTCCGTAACTATATGAAAGATTCTATAACGTTATTCACCTTTTCCAGACTAATGTTGGTTAGAGAGACAAATATGGTGGCACAGTTACTCAATGGAAGTTAAATTGGGGAAGATTATCTCGATGGTCTGTAGACTTTACAGGCAGATCACCTGTATTAATATTAGGCCAACCCCCCCCCCCTCCCCTCCTCTCCCTCCGGTTTTGGAAATTCGATGTATTTATTAAAGTACATCATAGGTTACCATTCAAGATAACACTTAAACAGGTTCAATAAAACAAAACAAAAAATCTCACTGAACTGCTTTAAGTTCGATATTGACTCAAACATCACGCGATATGGTTTATATCTAAGAGATCAAGGGTTAGTGGGCGTAAATTGTTTTATTCATTTGCTAGATACCAAATCATATCAAGCCTGTCCTCCTCTCTTACTACAGCATTCAACCCTCCATTACCTCTTTCGTGCTCCACTCTTCAGCGTTTATTATCTAATATTCAGTTGAGAATTTGTCTCATCCTCTGATCGAAGTCATAGTATTTAGTTGTCTTTCAAATTATCTCTAAGGGCTCTCTGTTTGAAATTTGTGTTATCACTTCACGCTTCTTAGACGTGACAGCGACTCAGCATAAAAAAACGTATCGAATTATATCAAGAACAAGTTTATATTCAAGACCTTTCGAAGACTATTAGCTGTACCTCACCTGCACCTGTCTTACACAGACGTCTGACATTGTAAGTAAAGTAAAACATTTATCAATTTTTGGTTTCGATGATAATCGTAACCTATGCACCCATGCAGGCGGAGAGTGTGTGTACGTTCGATGTGTATGTGGGTGTGTGTGTGACGCCTCGCTTCACGATATCTCAAGAAGAGAAGCTTGGACCAATCTAATATTTGGTGTATACCAGTACCATATTGAGTAGAAGAACCTTATTGTTTTGTGGGGAGGTCAAAGGTCATTTGGGGTCACCAGGGGCCAAATAGTGAAAACTTGTAAACACGATATCTCAAGGAGGTAGACTTGGACCAATCTCATATTTCGTGAGTAGGTGGACCACATTTAGGAACAACAGTCTATAGTTTTTTTTTTGGAGATCAATGGTCATTTGGGGTCACCAGGGGTTAAAGTGAGTAAACCTTGTAAACACGATATCTCAAGAAGAAAATCTTGGATCAATCTCGCATTTCGTGTGAAGGAGTACCACATTGAGTTTAAGATCCCTATTGTCCATGGTGGAGGTCCAAGTCCATTTGGAGTCACTGGAGGTCAAATTGTGAAAACCTTGTAACACGTACGATAACTTAAGAAGGGAAGGTTGGACGAATCTCATATTTTAGTATGTAATGGGTACACGTTCAGTACAAGATTTTGTTGAGGTCAAAAGTCAGTTAGAGTCACCAGACGCCAAATTGTTGAAACATTGTTTTATAAGGTACCGTATCTCCCACCTACCAGCCTATCAGATAACATGTGCGTTACGCCTCATACGAATGGAAGCCTATTGGCGATTGGAATGAGCTTATGGGCATCCGTAGAATTTAAAACTGAAAATACGAACAAACTTGCATTGGCTTCAACGTGCCGCTCGGAAGCCTTATTTAGCGTGCGGAAAGGTGTACTTTGTACAGCAGTTGTATTGAACGTTTTCCGTCGTATTTATTTCAGGTTGGATTTAGTTTCGTTGTGACCAGGCAGCGTTTATGAAACTTAACAGTAGTTAGATTTTTTACTATGACCAATCTCAATGCGAAATAATTGTGTAAAACGGTCTTAGTTTGGCAGTGAGTTCACGAGCCTTTGTCTGCATCGGCTGTTGATCTCAATTTGTGTAGTCTCTAACACCAGTTTCAGCATAGCTAGGCCTTAAAAGAAACATTCGACTTTCATCACGTTTATGATTATGGGACAACTTGAACAAACCTGGCTAGGCCTGTGAGCAATTTTATGTTGTCTAGGCCAGCAACGGTTGGGCAGAATAGGGTTCGTTAACACAACAACGTGAATAATACCAGTCAGAATACTAATACACCTTAAAATGGCAAAACATCTCCTTAATTATTTATTAAGACATTTTCTTCTGGCTATCAGTCATAATATTTGGAAGATAGATGCTCTTACAACCTCAGATTTTCATTGTTTCAATTTAAATTTCATACTGCAAAGAAACATGACTTTCCAATGCGCAATTACGTAGCACCATGTATCTGCCTAACTGCCTAGCCTTTGTTCATAGAAAGTATTGATTTTGCAGATCTGTACTTTGGAGACTTGAACAACAATCAAAGGCCTACTGGCGAGTGAAATTTGGCGAGTAGATTTTTAACCACGGTTGCCAAATAGCGAGTACTTTTAAAAATATTTGTTGAGGCCTGAAAACCTTCAAAACATGATTTCTCATGGTAGAAATCATGGATACTTTTCATACATGGTATATGGATTTGCCATATTGAGTACAAGAATCCTATTGCTTGTGAGGTCAAATCTCTTATAGGTCACCAGAGGTCAAACTCTGAAAAACCTTTTACATGATATCTAACGATGAAATCGCGGATTCCTCTAATACTTGGTGTGTTGATTCATAACATTGAGTACAATACCCCTATTGTTTTTGGTGGAGGTGTATATAGCTACGTACAGTAGACTGACCTGAGTTTATTCTGCCATAGTGATATTGTAACAGCTAGTTCTGATTATACTAACAAGCAGAAGTCTATTGCAATGAAGTCATCGAAACCTCAATGCATTTTGCATTGGTTATTAACAGCACTCCAGTGTAGGTAAATATAGCTACATTGTAAAACATGCCTGTACGGGAAATTTTGAATAAAAATATAATTTCTTTAAATAAAATTTCCACTTTTGACCATCGTATACATGAATTTATCATTTTCTCGAAATTTCACATATTTTCTTACGATTTCGTTTTTTTTTCTCGCAATTCACCATGAAATAAATATAGAACTTTGATGTTAAATTCCTGATTAATCGTGGAAAGTGTAATTTTAGAATCGGGAATGACCAGAACCATAATTTTATTCATCATATTAAATTCAAGGTTGCTAGTTAAACATTAAATAAAAGCCACAGCATTCACCCCTAGAGAAGTTTTCTTTCCGTTCCGATGATCTCTGTATTTATTGTGATATTCCTCGATAAGAATATTTTTTAGAAAGTCATATTTGTTTCTTACATTTTGTTCTAATTTTATGCGCAGATCGGGACTCCCGCTGCTTTAATATAATTCTCGTAGAACTAATCAAGCACATATCAAAATGGCCAGCACAAAAACCTCGTAAGTATTATTTTTGTTATACAAGATTTAAATGTTTTTATAAATGACAGTATTTAAGAAAAGTATTATTTCTTTACTTTGCATTCATCTATGCACAAGCAATGTTATAAACTGACATTTTTTTCATCAACAGATAAAAGACATTCTCATAAATAACTCCTGAAATGTGGGAAACAGTTCAGTATCGATAGGGGGTGGGGCAAACAATTCCTAAGGGTCGTAGGACTTCACGGTGTCGATTCTTTGGGGAGGTAAAGCACAAAGCCAGCTCAAATCGCCGATAAAATGGATCCTCTCTGCATTCTGTGCCACGAATTCCATTATTTTAATACGACAACGATACAGCACCTATTGATTGATTACTTTAATGTATTAGCAAAAGGACACTTCCTGTTTACATTTTTCCTAAATGTCTCAAAAAAGGACTTTAAAATTAATAAGGATTTTAAATACCACCTGAAATTCTGTCTGAAGTCACCCCGTGAAAACTATAGACCAAGTTGGCTTTCTGTAATAGCGCCATCAATTTTAATTAGCGGAGCCTTTTGACAAAGTTAGCTTTTTGGTATAGCGCCATCATTGACAAACTTGTGACCGTGTGTCTCTTTCTCTCAGTTTTTGGCGCTAAATGCGAATGAATTAGAATGTACTGCATGCATGTGGTCAACACACAGGAATAGTTGAATCAGAACGTTTGATCAGTACATGCGTATGATAACGATGAATATTGAAGATAAATAAATCGTTTTCAAGCAAACAAAATATATCCAATACAATGCAATTTCATCAATTTGACTGAAACTGCCTATTAACAAGGCCTATAGTCGGTGTTGTTATCTATATGTAAGAGACATTTTGTGGAAGGAATATTTAATATCCACAGTAATCAATTTCAAATGTTTGTCTTTTAAGAGGATACTTTAATAGGAAAGTATTTTATTCGGTCGATTTTCCAATTTCTAGCATTTTTTACTCCGCTCGCCATATATACATTCATGCGGACACGTATTTTCTTCACGTTTATGCGGGAGAGGGTTCTTAATGGGAAAATGCTATAATTGCTGGAAGTTTTCGAAAAGTACTTTCCTGCAGGTCTTTACTCTCCAAACTGTTCTCAAACATTTTTAAGGAATACACAAGATGACTGAATGTCCCAGTGAGGAGAGTTTTTTCAAAGGTTGTAATAAAATCAGTTTAAAAAATTTGACCAAAGTTGACCATATTTAAATATCTAGCATATTTGGGGCCAATACAGCATAACTTTATGTCATGGATCTACAGGCTAGTATCCTAATAATTAGGCCCTGAACGTCTCATTTCTTATATCTTCGAGATTACCTTGCCGACTAATTTGATGTGTACATTTAGTGCTAAAGTTTCTCGACTTTGTAGTTCCATCCATAAATCAACAGCTTTTCAAATAAATTAGTGCGGTTTGTAATACCTAGGCTATATAGCTATTTCGCAGGCTGAGAGCTGTTCATCAACATTCCTTCGATCAAAAATCAACTCTAAATTCTTCGTTACCACGGATACGACCGTCCAACCCTGACCTAACTTTTCACTTTTTGCCTTCCACACACACAGAGTGCATACAACGATACCACGATTCACCGTACGAAAAGATTACGTAGTGTTCTTCATCGACGTGCTAGATACAGGCCGTTTGGCTGTCGCTGGATATAACGACACGACAAAATGCAGCTTTATTGATCTGTTTATGTTACAATTTGATCCTGATTCTCAAGAAAAACCGTTATTATTGACGTCCGAGCCGTATTATTCTGTGGAATTTACCGAGTTTGGTTCAGAAAGGCGGGTTGTTTGTTTCCTGGATGATCGTCTGTTTTTAACGTGTTGTAAGAATACGATAGCATTGTACGATAGTAATAATGGCGGTCTGGTCAAGCAAGGGAAGTTTAACGGTACAGCCTGGTGTATGACAACCAGAGATGGGTTAGTGTATCTCGGTTTATTATCCAATGAGGTGATTGTCTTAGATGCGAGAGTATTGAGAATAAAGAAGACAATCACCTTAACAGGGTTAGAAGTATTAGACTATGCCTATGATATAACAGTTAGTAATAATAAACTGTTTATCTGTACAGCCTATGGGAGAGCGTTAATGTGTAATAGTGAGGGAGAAATAGAACAGGAATATACCCACACACAGTACATAGATGCATATAGTATAACAGTCAGTGAAGAGAAAGGATTATATATATTATGGTTTGGTGGTGAGGGTAGTCAAGTTGTTGTTTACTCTCTATCTGGGGGTCATTCTTCCATCTCTGGGGGTCATTCTTCCATCTCTGGGGGTCATATCTTGGCTTCCTTTAAAGTTCCTGGTAATTCCTTGAGAATCAGGATCAATAATAACATAAACAGATTATTTGTGGTTACCCGGACAACTGGAGAAGTACATGAATATCACACAGTAAGTACTAATACAGGATATATAGGCCTATGGTTAAAATTAGGACTATTTATCACTTTTATTAAAGCAATCCTTTGATTGAAGCTCAACTAATTGGGTATCATTCTGTGCGAACAAGTAAGGAGAAGACACTCTTACATGTTTTGAGATCTGCTTTGCAAAATTTAAAGAAAAATAAGAACATTTTTTTCCTTGGGATTTGCTGATTCTGGTAAGGTTGTCATGGAAGTGTTTCTGTCAATGTACATAAAAGGGAAATTGATTTTCCTTATTTTCTCAGTCTTCAGTGATTCAAATATAGACAAAATTGATACCAGTGAATGCGGAATTTTATTAAGAACATAACTATTACTTGTTTGTTAAGAGGGAGATCAAAATGGTGGAAAAGTGAGTGCAAAATTTTATGAAACATTAGGCCATTCGATGCTTCTTACACTTTGCAATATTAAAGCAACACACAAAATTTGGCAAATATTTTTTCTTATTTTCTGAGCTTACAAGCTGCTAATTTTTATTAATTTGGTATTAGTGAATGCGGAATTTTATTAAGAACATAACTATTACTTGTTTGTTAGGGGGGAGATCAAAATGGTGGAAAAGTGAGTGCAAAATTTTATGAAAAATTAGGCCAGTGGATGCTTGTTACACTTTGCAATATTAAATTAACACAATAAATTTGGCACATTTTTTTCTTATTTTCTGAGCTTTTAAGCTGCTAATTATTACAAATTTGGTATCAGTGAATGCGGAATTTTATTAAGAACACAACTATTACTGGTTTGTTACTAGGGAGATCAAAATGGTGGAAAAATGAGAGCAAAATTTTAAGAAAAGTTTAGGCCATTGGATGCTTGTTGCACTTTGCAATATCAGAGCAACACACTAAACTTGGAAAGAATTTTTCTTACTTTCTGTCAAAATTTGGTATTAGTGAATGCAAAATAGTCTCAATAGTGCAATTAGTGCATTTTGTTTGGCAATGATGTCTATATAATGAAAATCTAGGCCAACAATTCTATGAAAAGTGATGCGAGATGAATGTTGTCTGGCATACAGCTCAGACAAAAAAGTGTTTGTTCCTTTATCAATAATTTTGGCTGTCAAATATACAAATGTGACATAAATCAATGTAAAATATTGTTAAGAACACTAAAGGTGCAATTTTCCATGAAATGAGGTAAATTTCAAGAAAAATTAAGGGCAATAGTTTAATTTTAATTTAGGCCGTAGTGATTAGTTTGACACTAGTGCACATGTATAGCAAATACTGCAGTGATGAGACCTTGATTTGATGACAGTATTTAAGTCTTGATAAAATGATATGACACAAGCTTGCTTCTATTTTGGGATGTAGGGTGCTTTATTTAGGTGCAGATTAGTCAAAATTGCAGCAAAAGAAGGGGAAATTTGACTTTATTCTCGTGGGGCTATTTTCACATTGTCAACAGAGTAATGACTGCAAAATTCACAAGCCATGGAAATCATTTTTCGTTACTTCTGAGGAGAGAAAGTTGTAGTTAAGTACAGGCTTTACTTTGCATCGAGTCAGTTGACAGACTTATGTCAGTTCTATTCTAAGTAGTTCATTTCACTGATGGCCAATGATTTTCAGTAATGCACAGTGTGATGTAGTCCTTATAAGTAACAATAAGTAACAAATTTTGGATTAATTCCTGAGAAATTCCAAAGGTACATTTTAGTTGTACTACACTCATAATGAAGGTCATATAGGAATAAGCAGGAAAATGGAGGCAAAACATTTAATGTTTTGATTTCTACGTTTGAAAAAGTCTACGAAAGTAACGTGTTACTGTGCAGTGTATTCCTGTCAATTTTGTGACATTAAAGATTATAGACATCACTTTGTGCAAGTGACGATACACAATATCCTGCTCAATCGTCTAAATATGCGGTACATTTACTTAATTGTAGTGAAGACCCCAATTTATGAGCTCCGTCACCAAGCATACAGTGTAATGTATGCAATTGTTATGAACATGGATTAAACATGATCATAGCTATCCATTGCATAATGGAGCAATTATACCACATGTCAACCAGTGTAAAAACAATGGTCTTCATGTAAAAGGCCTTTTCGGTTTCGATGATTATCGTAACCTATGCATTCATGATGGCGTATGTGTGTGTGTGTGTGTGCGTGTGTGCGGTTGTGACTCCCAGCTTGTAAACACAATATCTCAAGAAGGGAAAGTTGGACCAACTTCATATTTGGTGTGTGGATGTACCACATTCAGCACAAGAAGCCTATTGTTTTCTGTGGAGGTCAAAGGTCATTTGGGATCACCAGGGGTCAAAATGTGGAAACCTTGTAAACACAATATCTCAAGAAAGAAAGCTTAGGCAGACCTCATATGTGGTGTGTAAACTTACCACATTGAGCACAAGAAGCCTATTGTTTTCTGTGGGGGTCAAAGGTCATTTAGGGTCGCTAGGGGTCAAATTGTCAATACCTTGTAAACACGATATCTCAAGAAAGGAAGTTGGGGCAGACCTCATATTTAATGTGTAGAAGTACCACATTGAGTACACGAAGCCTATTGTTTTCTGTGGAGGTCAAAGGTCATTTGGGGTCACCAAGGTTCAATATTTGAAACATTGTAAACCCGATATCTCAAGAAGGGAAGCATGGGCAGACCTTATATTTAGTGTTATGATGTACCCCATTGAGTACAACAAGCCTATTGTTTTTGGTGGAGGTCAAAGGTCTTTCGGGGTCACCAGAGGTCAAAATTTGAAAACCTTGTAAACACGATATCTCAAGAAGGGAAGCTCGGACCAATTCCTATTTAGTGTGTAGACGTACCACATTGAGTACAGGAAGCCTGAACTTTTTGCTGTAGGTCAAAGGTCATTTGGGGACAACAGGTCAAATCATAAAAACAGTGTAAACATGATTGCAAGAAAGGACATATCTCATTGGTTTGTAGATGTTCCATATTAAATTTAAGGAGCCTATTATTGCTTTTGGTGGAGGTCAAAGGTCATATGAAGTCAGCAAATGCCAAACATTTACTTCACTCCCCTCTTACCTGTCTCTCCACACTAACACATCTTCCTTAACATAATATCGTAAGGGAAGCTTGGACAGATTGCATATTTGGTATGTAATTGTACCACATTGAGTACAAGAAGCCATGTTGTGGGCGGAGGTCAATGGTCGTTTGAGTTCACCAGGGGTCAGATTTTGAAACCATGTTTTACACAATATTTCAACAAGGACTGATGTCATATTTAGTATGTTGATGTATCTATCACATTGAGTACAAGTTAGCTTGTTGTTGAGGTCAATGATCATTTCAGGACAGCCTGTGTCATTGTGAATTTATTGTTTGTCACATCGCACTGCTTTTCACTGTATTACTAATATCAAGTATGTTGTACACCCTCACTATAGTGACTATACATTACGTCAGATTCATGCAGAAAATAGCTGAATGTTACATCATCGAAACCACTATTCATTTTTGCATTCCGGTTATAAATATCACCAGGCCACACCATGTGCTAGTAAATTATGTCTAACAGGATTAAGTAACATAGGAAACTCGGTTATAGCATTATACAGTAGTTGATAACTGCGAACAGTTTTAAATAATTACAGGTTTCACATGCATTCTTTGTCATGAAGCTGTGTAAAGCTCATAGTGCAGTAGCCTCACATACAAGGTAGTGTATACACCAATCTTAATTAGGTCTTGACAGTGCACATGGACTTTGATTATATTCAGGCATTTGAGCTGCAGCACATGTGGTTTAGCTGTACAACTTACAAGCATTTAACCAGATCTTCCAGCCTAAAGTGCTTCTAAGTAAGTTGTGTACTCTAGGCAGTACATGTCTGTTGCAAGATTGTAGGATTAAATAAATGAATCTTCTGTAAGTAAAATACTGCATAAAATACAACTCTGTATCAATGATTGACATAGTAATTAATATGTAAACTCATTTAAACAACACTGTTAATAATTAAGGAAAATGTTAGAGGTAAGAAGGGGGTAGGGAGAGGGTGATATGTGTGTGTTTTATTGTTACTGACCACCTACATTGCCCAGACTTACCCAGAGTAGAAGACAATTTAAGTAGTTCCATGTCCATGATTACATTCCCATGCAAACATGGGTCACAATGTACATAGCGTTATTGGTTAAATTTGGAGAATAATGTTTAGCCCAATAAACTATAATTTTAAGTTGGTGGCATCATGAATAAATCTACAATAATCTGACTGATACAGCTTCATGTATTGAAGGATGTACCTGTACAGCTTAAAAATCCATCCATCCAATTGTCAGCTTTTAATGCTTTTAATTTATTCTGAAATTAATATATAGTATTGTAGTTGAAGTAACTCAGGTAAATCAGTCACATTGTATACATTCACCATATTAAACTAAATCCCTTCGTCGAATGTGTTGCTGTCTCAATGCCTCAAACATCTATTTGGTTTTACAGTCTGCTACCATCAGTATATTCATTTGATGTTTTTTGTTTATTTTGCTATAGAGTGACATCTTGTTTGACACCCTCACATCATTGGAGTTATTGATTGAGAAAGATGACTGTCAGAAGCTACTTGTCTACCTTAAGGTTCCAGCCAAGGAATCAAAGGACATTATTGAGAGTGATGCACCCTTTTCATCTCTGGTGCACCATCTCAGAGAGGCAGGGAAGGTCTCTTTTGATAACATCAACTATTTAATGACAGCATGCTCTGACAAAGGACTTAGTAAATTGATGGCAGTATTGACTGTCTACCAACAAGCTAAAGGTATGTTTATATCAGAGAGCTACACAAGTATGTTATGAATTGACAAACATGCAAACGCATTGCCCACACAAAGAAAAGATGCGATTTGATGTATTATACCATTGTATTAGCTTAACTTAATTAACCCATTGATGATAGGAGGAGGACCATCCATCAATACCATTTGATACAAATAATGTGATTAATAAGTTGGCAAGAAATTCAATAACCGCAATGGCATGTCAAGTACTTCAAGCCCAGAAAGAGAATCCAATTTGGATATTCAGAAGTGTAATTATTCCACACTGCATGTTTCATGCAATGTCAAGGTCTTGCATTTTAGTCAGATCTTTGCATAAGTCTGTAACTTATTATGGGATATACTCAAAATTTTGACTTGGGATATGTTCAGACAAGATTGGTAAAATTTAGGGAATTTCCTTTAATTTTGAAATTTGGAATTTAATATCCTTGATAGATTTAAGGATCATTGAAGGGCTTGACTTTGTTCAATTGCTCGCAGGGCCAAATCAACACCAAGGAAAGTGAAAGATTTGCAGTGTCACCTCAAATAACATGCTAAAGTTGGACCAAAATGTGAGCTCACTAAATTTGGTGAAAGTTTGTCACAATATTTTCTTGGAAGTTGTACAGCACAAATAATTAAGATACATTGAATTGTGTTTATTTACATAAGCCACATATATGTTTGTTGCAGACTCAAAGTTTACCAAAAAAGTACTAAAAGATCAACTAAAGGCATTAGAAGACAAAAGGCAGGAACTCTCTCAAAAACTAACTGAATCAAAAGATGAAAAACATCAGCTCACTGGAAGACTAAAGACAACAGAGGAGGAAAGACAACAATTGAAAGATACATTGAAGACAACAGAGGAGGAAAGACAACAATTGAAAGATACATTGAAGGCAACAGAGGGGGAAAGACAACAATTGAGATATACATTGAAGACAACAGAGGAGGAAAGACAACAGCTGACTGGGAGACTAAAGAAAACAGAGGAGGAAAGACAACAATTGAAAGATACATTGAAGGCAACAGAGGGGGAAAGACAACAGCTGACTGGGAGACTAAATACAACAGAGGAGGAAAGACAACAGCTGAAAGGAACATTAAAGACAACAGAAGAGGAAAGACAACAGCTGACTGGAAGACTAAAGACAACAGAGGAGGAAAGACAACAATTGAAAGATACATTGAAGTTAACAGAGGGAGAAAGACAACAGCTGAATGGAGCACTAAAGACAACAGAGGAGGAAAGACAGCAATTCAAAGATGTATTAAAGGCCACAGAGGAGGAAAGACAACAGCTGACTGATAGGCTTAAGACAATAGATGAGGAAAGACAACAATTGAAAGATACATTAACGGCAACGGAGGAAGAAAGACAACAATTGAAAGATACATTGAAGGCAACAGAGGGAGAAAGACAACAGCTGAAAGGAACACTAAAGACAACAGAGGAGGAAAGACAACAGCTGAAAGGAACACTAAAGACAACAGAGGAGGAAAGACAACAATTGAAAGATGCATTGATGGCAACAGAGGAGGAAAGACAACAGCTGACTGGGAGACTTAAAAAAACAGAGGAGGAAAGACAACAATTGAAAGATACATTGAAGGCAACAGAGGAGGAAAGACAACAATTCAAAGATGCATTGAAGGCAACAGAGGAGGAAAGACAACAATTCAAAGATGCATTGAAGGCAACAGACAAAGACTTCAGACATACATTGAATACAGCTGAGAACAAACTGAAGACATTGAAGGATGAGAAGGAAGAATTACTTCAGCAGCAGAAAGAGGTTAGACTTCTCATAACATGTGATTATAGATATCTGATGACCAAGTTACCTGACTTGGGTCATGAGAAATTTATTAACTATGAACAAGATTACCATTCTGTTTGATCTAGTGGTGTTAAAGTGAATTTGTAGTTTACCTAATTTGCAAACACAACATGTATTTCCAGAAATTAGGGAATGTTTATGATGTTCAACAGTAGAGGTCCAATGATGAACATATTAACAGCTCTTTGTCTCAAGATTTGATAGTTCATGTTGTACATTAACTCTTTACATTTTAATAGGGGTCAAAGGTCAATCATTGAGGTTAAGTGAGGTAAATCAAAACTTGTAAAGGATCAAGAAGTGGAACAATCAAGAAGTAGAAATTTGACAAAGACCCTTCTAGGCGTGAAACTTTTACATGACGAGTACAAGATCCCTATTGTATTTAAATCTTTAAGTGCTATACCTAGCCTACACATCCCTCTCTTTTCCAACAGGTAAAAATATTTAATCTCTTTATCTGGCAGATCTTTCAGAGAGTTTGCAATACATGGTGGTATGCTTTGTTTACGTGGAAGCTCTCTACTAGACTGAAGTAACACCACGTTGTTTAAATTGTTTAGTTACTAGTTACAGTTTAGGTTAAATAGCAAAACTAAACAGAAGGAATTCTGCAAGTGCTATTGCACAATATGTAGTAGATAAAAGCATATTATGCATATGCATATTATGCATAAAATTAATCAAAAAAATTGATATAATAGAACGTCTGTCCTTCAATGTGATAGGCCTACACTCCTTTTTCTAGAACAGTTGTTCCACAATTCCTGGCGGTTCCCTTCGAAAGAGATCATAGTTCTCTGCACTAATTTACTTTGAACATGTGACTTCTCTGAGCCATGTAGTAATATTGCAATAGACACAACCTCAAGTAAAGATCAAAACCTTATCAGTTCAGCCTGCCTGGTAATAATTGTGAAGAAATTTGTCCCCTTCAGACATGAGCTTCTTCAATGCTAGTATAAATTTTAATATGTGGCAAGTAATCACTGGGAGGTGCTTCCTTTTGTCTTTTTCACTGTATGACAGGAGCTGGAAGAGGCTAAATCAAGTCTGAGAGCTACAAAAGATGAACTTGTGAAGTCTCAACTGGAATATGCCAAAGAATCCATGGCCTTACAAGAGGTCTTGAAACAGACAAGGGAAGCCTTGAATCAGCAAGAATTGGTAAAGCCCCTTTCACACTTTCCCAGATCAGGTGACAGTTTTGAACGATCCGTAGCGCAAGGCTATGATGCGTATCCAGGACGGGTTGATATGGGTCCAGTATGGGTAACTACGGCGTTGTTATGAGTTGATAAGGATTGTTACAGATATCTTCCCGGGTCTATCCCGTATATAAACAGAAAACTTAGGGTTCTACTACGGCTTTCTACGGGCTGTTTATCCATGACGGGTTATATACAAAGCCGTCACAACACGATCAAACCCATATCAAAGTTTATCAGCCGTAGTGCATACGTACCAACACTTGGCGCGATCCGTTTCCATATGTACCAATACGTACCTTTATCAGCACCAACAGATCACGTAATTACGGCTTACTAGGTCCACTACATAGGGTTGCTACATATTGTCTATGGGTCGTCTACGGGTTGCTTCGGGTCCTCTACAGGGTATTTTATCTGTGGGTTAGACTCATATTTTGTAAAGCAAGTTCAATATTTGTCAACGTATCCGAAGGCCGGATCGGTACGGGTTGCCACAGATAGCTACGGAACATCCCGATTCATGGTAGATCAGACCCACGGATCATGTGCCGGAAGTACCGATCAGGCAAGACCGGGCTCGCGATCTGGGAAAGTGTGAAATGTGCTCTAAAAGTATGATTAAGTTAAGTAAGTGAATTATTACTTAAGAACAGTGTGTATGTGTAGTCAGTATACCACCAGTAGACAAGAAGTTTGTTTTTATGAAGTTAGGATCATATTGTGACTAAGCTATTAATCCCTTACTCAAAATCCATATATGGCCCAGATATGGCAATTTGTATCTGGCCCATATCTGTGCCATATATGGAATTTATATCTGGCCATAACAAGAATTGGGCAGATATAACTTGATATAAGATAAAGGCCATATCTGCCTCAGATAAAACTTTATATGGGTCACTTTTTATCTGGACCAGATATGGTCCATATATGGCA
>KN885602.1:1257-17799 GCA_000934455.1 Apostichopus parvimensis | reverse complement strand
GTCAAGCCAAACCGTAATATCATGAATGTGTAGCAAGTGGTATGACAGATATATAGTAAACTAAATAAAGAATAACACACCAGAAAAATTCCACTTCACGACCGGTTTCGTCCTTTTGGGACTCATCAGGCGAAGGTAGGAATCGAACCCCCAGATCTTGTGTCACAAACCGAAGTCCGTACCACTCGACCACAGTGGTTCTACTGGTGTGTGAATGCGTATAAATTGGCTTTATATAACTGTCATTATGTGCGTATTACCCAAGTGTTATGATTGTACAGACTGCACCCCTGGTGCTTTGAATCTGACAGTTTACACAGAATAACCACTCTTTATATGCAGGCCAAGCTGCAAATAAGAAATGAATGTGTAGCAAATGGTATGAAAGGTATATAGAAAATAAAGCAAGAACAACACACCAGAAAAATTCCACTTTACGACCGGTTTCGTCCTTTTGGGACTCATCAGGCGAAGGTAGGAATCGAACCCAAGATCTTTTGTCAAACCAGTAGAATCACTCGTGTGGTACGTTCTTCGGTCTGTGACACAAGATCCGGGGTTTCTGTCTCACAGAAAAACTTCTTCTACCCGTCCCTTGCACTCATAAGCACACCTTGTACTAGTGCACAAATCCAACTGCTACATCCTTGTCTCAACCAGCAGTAGCCAATTGTTACGTCATGTTTCTTATTGTTTTGCAAAACAACTATATTATCTCAAGGAGGACTAGGATTTTAATGCCCTTATACGATTAATCCACCTATCCCCTAAAAGTAGTATTTGCTTTCTGCAGAAGAGCTACATTAGCATCCAACCACACATTCGTTGTTGTCCCACGACGTATATATTGATGTGGTAATTCTCTTGTATGTGTGCTGACAGTTGCTTTTAGCAGCATTTTCAATCTAGTATTTCCCCAAAATGGATTGCTTTACTATGTACTATGTATTAAAAAAGCTGTCCACAATTTCGAAAAGAAAATACTTCTTTTGTACATAAATCGTATTCCCTTTCATTTCATTATGTAACCAGATGTTTGGGTGCAGCCATCATTCATATCATCTCGATACAGAATCATTAACATAGTCCACTGACAACTCCAGTGACAGTCCACATTGGCAGTTCCCTCTTAGAGTTCCTTTATAGAGAGTATAAAGGAACTCTATTCCCTCTCCTCTGTTGCCGCCCTCATATTTGCGTGTCTTTACAGAAGGAGTGAGCAACCCCCCCCCCCCCCCACACACACAAAGGGCAAGTTCCTAACTTCGGGACTGGTCGTTGATGACATATAACAGACAGCGTCATGCAGAGTCTATACTTTGAACAGTTGGAAAGTTGAGCAAGCTGTTTCATTATTCCAACGTGGATATTCAGCGTTGAAATCGAGGGCGCTATATAGGGCTCTGGTCCTTATCAAAGCCGTATATTTAATCTTCATTTCTGCGGCTCCAATCTAATTCTAATGACGCTCAAGCATAAACTCAAGTTAGCGGATGTGATTAAAAATACTACAAAGAAGCTTTCTGATTGGTTAACGACAAACTATTGTCAAATAGGCGGTGGGCAAGCAATTCGTTGCTAAAATGTACTAGGTGTGAGTGGTTAATACCGTATGTTAGTTCGAAATTAAGTCAGACTACATGTTAATTAAGGAATATGACTAAAAGCAAATTCTCGGTGATTTCAGAGACTGCAACTTGTCAAACTTCGCGGAACTAGACAATACCGATATGACCGCGCCCTTGTTGACTTAGTGGCTGGATATTCCCTTTGCTCAAGCGCTTGCGTAGATATTTTCGGGTCAAGGGTCACACGATTATTCCGCGTAACAAATGTTCTATAGTAACCTCGTATTACCTAAAATATGGCCGGAGATCTTCGTTATAGTCACCATCATTCCGTTTATTTACGCGTTAATTCTTACTCTTTGATTAAAATAAGATAAAGAATTAAGTATAAGACGAAGGTTCCTGAGGAATAGCTTTTGTTACTGTATTAACTGTATTCCTGTAAACTTCTTGCAGTTGAAAACATATGGAACGGCTTACTCAAGAGATTAGTTCCGTACCGTGAATGATTGTGCGTGCCTTGAATAGCGTACACTGCGTTATAGAATCTGCAAGTGCGGATCATCAGTTATATACAGTGGCGTAGCCAAGGGGGGCGTGGGGGCGACAGCCCCCCCCCCCCCCCATGAAAGCTTGTCGCCCCCAGTCGCCCTCCCACTGGGATTTTGGGTGTCGAGAATTTTTTATCATTGGTCTGAATGGTCTCGAATCTCCATGATGACCTCTCATGAACGACCCTTCGACCGCGGACCGGCAGTAGGCTATAGTCAGGAACGTAGCCAGGGGGTAGCAGGAGGAGCGACTGCTCCCCCCTTCAATGTTGAAAATATGTTAAAAACTTTTGTTTTTTATAGCATGGTATTTTGTCAGTACTCTTTTGATCTTGAATACTCGTCAGCTCTGTTAACTCGATTATAATCGTAGTAACATTCAGGCCTACTGATGCAGCTACTTACTTAGTTTGGCAGATGCAACTAGCTAAATTTAGCCTATATCCTATTACAAGCCTACAGTTGGCCACTGCGTAATTAAATACGCATATTGCCTACCTAACCGCACTCGATGGAGTGTCACGAACCGTATGCACAACGACGTCATCAACGTTTGTTCTCATCCTTTCTATGATTCGTCCTAAGTTGTTGCACGAACAGCATGTTATGAAGCTAAGCTAGCAATCGTACGTGATACGCACTTCCTATAAATAATTATTACACTGCTAATACACTGCGATAACGATATTTGTTTTTAGGCCACTGCACATCTGGCTGTCTTAAAAAATATGAAAGTTTATATTGTTCATCAGTTAAGTTCGTCAAATGTATTTAAGTCCAGATATTGGACAATAAACAAGAATCATCCTACTGGAAAAATTATTAAAAGAGCACTATGTTTGTCTTTCTGATATACTATGTAAAAGAGCATGTAAAAGAATTCAAACAGGAAACAAAATCTGCTGATAACATGATATCACATGATACTGATGAAACTGGCAAAACATTGCACCAGATCGCATCTAAGGACCTTCAATTGTTCAAAAAATCTGAACACCCCCTCCCCTTAAACCCCTCCCCATATCAATCGCAAAATGTGCTCCCCCTTTCAAATTCCTGGCTATGTCGCTGGCTATAGTTGCTGAAAAACCTGACGAGACATTGCGCATATAGGCCATGTTTCACTTCTGGGACGTACCCTGATGCTCTTAAAACCGCTAAAAAATCAAAATTTTCAAGAAAGGAGACAATACTATCGTTGAGAACTACCGGCCAATCAGTCTATCACCCTAATAATATTTCAGACGCAATTTTTGATGTCAGTTTGACATATAGTTTGGTCATTTCAGTATGTTACTTGGCTGAGATCCCAGTCAATCTTTTTTCATTTTCCACGCGCAATTTGCAGATTTGTCGAAAATGTCAATGCCGGTGTCATACTCACAAAAGATATGTCATGATATTTCAAACTAACTTACCAGACTGTTGTTTTTCCTATTTCACTCAACCATTTGATGACCATATCAAGACATGGTATCTCAAAATAAAGGATGTTGAGAAAATTTTAGAGCAGCTAACAAGGCCTGGGAAGTGTCATTTCCAACGATCTAGGAGGCCTTTTTAGCTAAAAAAAAAAAATCGCTACGCTGCCCACCAACTCATGGTGGCGCTTCGCTTAGATAGTAACAAGACGCCCTCCCATTAAATGGCCAAGCCCCCCTCCCCCAGCGCGCCCCCACTGAAAAAAGTCCTGGCTACGCCACTGGTTTTATATGAGTGTATATAAATAATAACGCAACTCCCACTACAAGATATCCAAAGAACACATTAAATTATAGTTATTTTTGTATCTTTCTTGAGTTGTAGCTTCAGTGACAACTGTCGCTATCCCGTAATACGAGTATTGGTTTATGCAGTGGCGTACCGCGTACCTAGAATAGTTGGCACCCACCGGGGCGTATTCTTCCTTTGTCCATCCCGTGTGGGGGGTGCCGTCGTTGAGGAGGGTACTAAGGGGAGGGGTACCCCCTTCCCGTTTGAGACATTTTTGTTTATGTAAGATTGATTGGATGCTAAATGGTGCTATCTTTGGCAAAGGCTTGAACTGATTATATGATCAATATGTGGCATGACAACCCCCAACGACTGGTACCCGGGGCTGGCGTCACCCCCCCCCCCCCTTGCTTTGCACTCTGCTGGATTAATGAAGATTAATTTGAAGACACTTTACGTCTCTGTTTGCCTGTTGTTATAACAATTGCCACACCTTTCTATACTTGCGCGACAAGACAAATGAAATAAAGATTTCACACTAACTGTTTCGATATGGCTGAGTGAACAAAAATGAACACATGTCAAGTATTTACACAACATTGTAATATATCGATTTGTGTTAACTTTCACGGTTCATTATTTTAATGATCGTTTTCTACATTTTGCCACTGCGGTACAACATTACGTAAGGGACACGTCTTTCTTGCACACGACCCGATGTGATTTAAAGTTAGACGCATGCGCTATAGTTATCACATCCTATGAGTAGTATAAAACAGATTATAGTCAATTTGGCGGAACGATATTGACATTAATTGTCATCTACAACTGATTTGGGATGTTTCGCGTCACCTTCCTCGTCGCTGTCCTGACGAGTTTTGCAGCCGCAAAGGATTATTCAGGGTAAGTATTTCAAAACTTCATGTTTGTAACGTATGTTTTTTTAGGAGTTGTTAACAAACGTTAAAAAACGTTGAACATGCTGTAAACACTTCACAAAGTGTAAAATATAAATATACTTGTGCAAGCTGTATACCAACAAACTTGCATGGAATCAATGATCACATGTGGTTGAGTCTCATATTCTTTTGTTTTATATATTATTGGGGGACTGGAGGGGGAAATACTTTGCGTGCAGGGGTTAAATACAAATCCCATTCACTCACAAACATTGGGGAGTTTGGGAAGTCTGGTGAAATCAGGAAAGTCCGCAGAATAAAAGAAATCCGGAGGGAAAGCAAACAAATCTCTGGTTTTCAAAAGCCGGTTAACAACCCAAATAATTACAGTAAAAAACAATTAAACTATAAGCTAGCTAACCGTCATTTTAGAACAGGTAAACCTTATTAGAAAATCACAATTTTAGAAGCTTGTTTAGAACTTTGAAATGCGTACCGATCTTTGTTTATTTACAAGCAATGAGGCCTAATTAAAGCTGATAACGATAACATAATGAGTGGATCCTACAGCTTATTTACTGATCATTAAACTCTCGTAACAAATTATCCCGTGTGTGTTTCATAAATCTATTTCACATGCGTGTTTGATGATTTTAACATTATATATCGATGAACGCATCAAATAGAACTTACATATTTCCTATATTAGATTAAACATATAGTGGTAAATGCAATGCTATACACTTTTTGTGTTCGGTGATTTAAGTGTGTGTTTGTGCCGTTCTATAGTAAGGTAAAATAACACATTATTTGTGTAACATTATGAGATATAGGTATAAATACCCTCCTAACATGTAACATTTAACCTGTTTAGATTTTGTGTGTTTGATATCATCAGCAAATAGACGGGTTGAAACATTTGCGATCGCTCTTTGAATATCATTAACATAGGTTACATTGCGGGCTGAAACAGTCTCTATAGATTCACTGCAGCGCTGTAAGTGCCAATGACTGATAAATAACATTATAGAACAGCAAAAACACCTTGTGAAATATCAACGTTAAAAAATAATTAAGATAATAATTATAAGGAAATCAGCTTATACTATGTACATAAGTTAATTTCAGTACCGACGGAATTAAGCGCCTTAAAAGCAGCTGCTTTTTGCATGAAATTTGCCAGATAAGAATGTTTTGTCGAACCCTACATAGTAATATACAACATACAGCATTAATGTTAGTATGCTTAAAAATGCAACCGTTAAAATATTATCTGAGTCCTAAACAAAAATCATTGTTTTATATGGGACACAAGGTTTAAATTTGCTGTATTACATTTCATAATTAAATACTATAAAAAATTAGAAGCAATCAATTTAAGCAGATGGAACCCGTAGCTCTCTCAGTTCAATCGAGGGTGTCCAGTTATGTGTTGAATATTACAGTATCGATATATAGGATGACCAGTATACCTAAACATAACAAAATTCAACCTTAAGAAGATTGCTTGTATGTCTTCAGACAATATAACAAACAAAGTGATTACAGTTAAATCAATATGATTCGCGTTCGCGATATTAAGTGCAAAGCGACAAGTAAGACAGACATCTGATATTATAATTAAATTTGTACGAATGTTTAAATATAAATATTCGCTTTTTTTTTTTTTTTCCCTGATTAAAATAGTAATAATATACCTTACTTTGATATATCCCAGGTAAGAAACAAAAAAGGATATTAAACTGACGTCACATTATGTAATTTTCATTCCTATGCGCAAGTATTTTTAATGGAATACCTAATCATAAATTCTCTGGTAAGAAAGAAAAAATTATTTGAGGAAAATTTAAACCAGATACTTTGTCATATTGATACGCTTTGTTTCAGCAAACATATACAAATGTTAGAAAATACCCAATTCTGCGAAATCTATGCTCGGTTAACTATAGCCTATGTGTGCTATTGATTCTGTACTTTTGGAAAACTGTCTGACATATCACGTGCTTTTATATATGATGTATTCATGATTAACGATATGATGGGTATTAAAACACATCCTGGTTGATTAATGTATCTATACAGTGATGTGATTTTGCTAGTTTAACAAGAGAAGAAAAGTCCCGTTTTTTTCTGGACAATGTGTTTTACCGGTAAATGTCATTTTCCCCTCCGTTTTATTGATCGTTTATCATCAATGTGATCAGAAATTTGCGGGTAAATGTCAATGCGATTGTACCAACGCAATAACAGTCACGTTTTTTCTTTATAAATTGTATTAATGTTTATCAAAAATATCCGTAAGTTTAAAGATAATATGTTGTGATCAAACTTATGGATAATGTAAACGTAGAATAAAAATCCATTATTACTTTTAATGAATATTTTATAATATAATAAACCTGGGAGGAACAAGAAATATCATTACAAAACATAATGTTTTCACTGAACTATTTAACACGAATATGTTGGTACTGATTTTACGCCCAATGAACAATTGACTACTGTACCTACATGAGTATTTCTCTATAAACTACAGGCTCGTTCTCTAATGTAAAACTTTCCAGCCATTTTTGTGGATTTGTATTTTTTTCCTAACACTTCATGTTAAGCCATATTATCCATAATCACAAGATTTGATTGATTTTGTTTTCATCGCATATTTTAGATCAACGCGTGGATGACGGATTTTGTTGATTTACAATGAATTTGCAGAATTAGAGTCATTTGCTAAGACGTATGAGGTTAGATCCGTGAACAAAATAAAAGTAAATTGAAATTTAATAAATTTAAAAGCAAGAAGTAATCCTTATTTCATGGCCGTTTTGACAGAATGAATATAACTACTAAAAGACAAAAGCCACAAAAAGAGAAAACAATTATCTTAACTGAAGCAGCGAGTCAATGTAACATGATTTTCATATCTGAGATAAATGTGTGAAGGATGTCAGGACAATTTGCTTCTGGCGTAAAAGGGAGCGGGCATTGGACTTTCGGGGTTGGAGATTTCTCCACATTTCCCGTTCATTATGTTGCCTATGTAACTGGATTAAGACTACATACATTTTATTGGTCGATTAAACCGGCTGTTGGTCATGAAAAGCGGACTAAATGTCGAAGAGTTATTCTTTTCCAAAAAAAATTCAAATCCATAATTAGTATTGAAAGGTTCAACTATTTAAGAACTTGCAGAACAAGAAAGCATTAATTTACTTTTGTGGAGCTGTGGCACGCCTTTTCCTTATGTCCTGATTTATTCAATTATCCTTTTTTTTTCGATTCCGTTTCCTTTACCCTGTCTGTTTTGCTACTTGTACATGTACTGGCAAAGTGTTGTTCGGTGTAATATACTTAAACCATGAAGAATTTATGTTACAAATCATAAACAAATTCTGCTTACATTGATGATGAACGATAAATGAACGAAGGAACAAAAATGTGGCTAAATGTTGTTAGTGCGCTTATCTTGTATCACATCCCCCTTGGCTGACGAGCATTCAATGTTTACAGTAATCACTGAAAACTCTCTGAAATTTGCGTATTTTTAAATCATGATTTTTTTCACTTTATTCATTCGGTTAGATGGTGAATAAACATTTGAAGTAGGTGATCAAAACATGTACAGAGCATGCGCTGGTCGGCAGTGGCAGCTTTGAATAAACATGAAAATTGAACTGGTTCCACTCGCATGGGACAATTTTTGCTATTTTCATGTCCCGTTTTCAAAGCAATCGTTTTGACAGTATGAATATCATGGTGCTATCAGATAAAGGTTAGGAATTGTCTGTACTGTCAGTGATAGTGTTTGGAGCATGGTATGGGAGGACAGTATAGAGTGGTTATAGCGTTAAGAAATTGTCCCAACTGGCTGTTATTTCATTAAAGGCAGACTCTTTATTGTCTTTGCGCTCATTTTGCATCTTCCATCCCGTTACGAGCATTCAATTTTTTAACTTAGACACTGAAAACTTTTTGAAATTACGTATTTTTAATTCATTTTGTTTTTACTTCATTTATTCGGTTAGCTCTCGTCGGATTTGTCTGATCAATCGGAGCCAGTATTTGTCATCATCGGTGGTACGCATGCGCGAGAATGGATTACGCCAGCTACTATGATGTACACTGCCAAGTTTGTAAGTTCAGAACCTCTTTCAACCTGTATTATATCTTTTCAATTAGGTGTAATGTTAGGGAGTTGGCAGCTCTTATTCGGTGCTTTTCCCCCAGTTTTATCTAAAATGTTTACTATCTCTCTTAATACTTTTAGACAATATTTTCAGTTCAACAAGCAGTGTTATTGTATACTAACCAGAGATGGCCCTGCTGTTTCGCGTTTTGGATTCCATGTACATCTTCACGGTTCAACCCTGACGAAGTCTAAACCAGAAACAGACTTCTTACCTATACTTTAGGATTAAAATGCTCTTCTCTTCATTCATGAAAACCATAGTTAAACACGTAGTTACATAAGTGCAACTTCCATATCAGGTTTCTTTTGTAATTTTCGGTATAAGTTGTATTTTCCTTTTCCCTTTCTCTTTCTCTTAACTGGTGGAGCAGTATGACTCATCAAAGAGAGATAATTTTCTAGATATCATGGAGTTCCATATTGTTCCAGTTCTCTACCAAGACGGCTACGAATATACGTGGACTAATGCAAGTGAATTGTTTTCGTTAGTTCCAACAGAACAAATTTTCGATTTCGATGTTTCCGCATGTTAATTATACTGCAGCCTTAGGTTTTGGGACACCAACAGTTGCTCCATAGGATATAGGTTAATTTTCTAATACAAATTGGCAACCATTATACACATGTATACTTTTATTACCTACCCGGTACACCACCAACCAACACCCACCTCCCCGCCCCTCACGGCCGCGACCCAGCCTGTCTTCGAGCCTGCTTCTTTTTATTCTATTATAAAAAGATATGTAGAATTATAATTTTGCTTCTATTTTCTCTTGTTTTGTGTTTTAGCTGGCGGCTCAAGTTGTTCCCCCTGTTCAGATACATACATGGGAACCAAGCCAGCCTCTGAGATTTAAGTCTCCAACTTGCAGAACCACACTCTCTCTATCAGAGATCGAGTGAAGATATTCATGGATATCCACGCTTACAGCCAGTACTGGATGTACCCTTATGGATATTCAACCGAACTACCAATATTGTATTCATAGGAATGTTAGCTCAGTGGTTAACGCCGGTGCCTTTCAATCATAAGGTCCCGAATTCGAGTCACTCCAAGATTAATGTATGTCGTCTAGTTACAGAGTACAATTGACAATTCATAACCATGGACATGAAATATGAATCTAAGTGACTGGCTTCGGTCAGCTTGCGGCTTTGATAAGCCAATGATGGCTTCTTCGCGAGTTCCTGCATATAGGAGGATCTAAAATACACACATACATACATAAAGGATTACTGTTAACATGCAAAGGAGAAAACTTAATAGTTAAATGGTATCCCATTCGATGTTACGTGATGACATGGCAGGAAATATATGTCATGCCGCTGCTATTTATGACATGTCACATTACGTAACGTTACGCCATTTCATCCGGTTTCCTTGTAATCATGAGGACGTAATGTTTCCACCATGTGCCCAACAGAGAGTTATGTGTTTAAAAGAACAGATAGCCTAACGTTCTTTAGGTATACAAATAAAGGCCTATACTAATCAATTCACAAACGATACCAATACAAAAAAATGCATGTTAATCACGCCAAGTAGTGGCAATAATTTTCAACAAAAGAAAATCCTCAAATGGATCTGTGAACAGCAAGTTTAATTACTTAGCATAAGATATCTGTAATATGCCTGGTATTCATTGTCTTGATGACAAAATTAGTGGTTTCCCGTTGTAAATAATCGGATAAAACAATCACCAAGAAAACATTGCAGACCGCTCGTCTGTAATAATGACTATCTTCATTTTGATATCACCTCTTCTGTTTTGTCTCTCTCTCTTTTTCTCTTATCTCCACAGTTTCTGGAAGTTTTTAAAAACAAAATTGATTTCATTATAATCCAATTTTCATTCAATTCGTTCTTTCTTCCCCACCCGACAGTATGGTGCTTCCAGAGTTGCCTTCCATGCTATCCGTGCTACTTATGGAAAATGGTTCCAATACGGCAGCATTGCTAATGTGATATGTGAGTAAAGATAATCATGACAGTATACTGTATATACGTTAAATACGGTACAAATGTTGCAATAGAAGCTCATTAACCATGAGGTTTCAAAACAATTTATGGAATGTATCAGGTTGATTTTCCGGTGGCATGTTGATGCATGTATCCCGCTTGTAGATACCACAGTGACTAAAACACTGACTCAACACCAGCGTTTAAAACATTGCATCTTTTCTTGCATAAGATTATGAAGAAACAACTAAAACATTCCTCCTTGATAACGGTTTGTTTCTTTGATGGTTGATGATGTCGTTTATTGTGTTTGATTTTGCTAATTTACCCCTTGATTTCAACAAACATAATGTGTAATAGCTTGAACTGGGTAAATATATACACACATATTTAGAGAATATCAGGGAAAAGATAAGAACAGGGAACATGCCTATGTTTGTTTTCGTTTCTGTTTTACGTTCCAGATGTGGTAAGTGGTTCGTCAGTGGACTGGGTCTACGATGTAGCAGGCATTAAACATGCATACGCTCTTGAGTTGAGAGACAGGGGTCAGTACGGGTTTGCTCTCCCCGCGAATCAGCTTCAACCCTCGGCTGAAGTATTCTTCGCTGGTGCAGAAGCTATGGTCAGATATTTAAAGATAGGCAATGACTTATGATCAAAATCATAGGCTACTGAATACTCTTAAGAACACACAACAATAAGATTGATATGACACATCATGAAAAATATGATGCATAAATTAATTTAGTACTTATACGAATGCTAGGTATAAGAACATAATGGTATAATTCAGCAGTATGTATAAATAGTTCACATTCGGTTATGTTGGGGGGGGGGGATTTTCATTGGAAACAACTGAGCATTTCGCTCTACTCCAAGCTATCTCCGCCGTTCCATCAACCAGTACTTGCAATTCCACTAACATATATTCCAACGGTCTTGTCATCTACGTCAAATGATGGTGCTGGGTGTTATTGATAAAACCTATCAGAGTGACAGATGTGTCTGCAACCCTTGTTGATAATATATTTATCTAATTAAGAAGAAATTTTTATCATGTATGTGAATTGAACACAGTATCTGGCTTAAAATAATAGACATTAAACGATAACAATAATTTATGATTGATTTTCAAGCTAAATGAAAAGAGTAATATTCATATGTTTTTTTATCATCTAGTGGTGATGAAGGCCATCTCAGTTAAAGGGCCAGTCTAGAAAAGCTTACTAGCATCATCTTGTTCCTTTTTCCTTTGTTTTCATATTTACGTTTATTGTTAATTTTCATTTAATTTTGACTAATAGCTGTCATAAGAAGTTATCTTTAACGTCAGTGTGTCACAAACGCGCATGCGTTGTCGTCCAACTAATTTGGTCTGATTAACATAACGGTTAGTAAGATTATGCATCGTTTTTTTTTACGTCAACCAAGTAGATATAACTGACATGACCTAATGCTGAACTGTTTGCCAAACCTGGATATTCGATATCAGCTTATTTTGGGGCTTAATCTTATTTCATTTGTGCTCATCGCAGTTGAAAAGAAAAATGCCCTCCAGTTAAGGTCTTTTTAAATTATATCGTTCCCAAATTCTACGTGATATGTTGTAAATTTATTGTAATTTATGTCATGAAAAACAAACTGTTATGAAGTACTTTTTTGGTGATTAAAATATTCTGCGTTACTATCATTTAGGAATGGAAACGTTTTTAATTCATGTCATGGATCGCAGTTTCCTCATTTTTATGGTGCTTTCAATGTTAAGTTCCCGATGAAGAGCTTTGAACTATAACTGGGGAAGGAGGGTGCTGAATTAAACACCCCACCTTTCTCTATTTCATTTTATGAACTCACTCCTACTAATTCCCTACCCTCCGTCCTATGTTATTTAAAAATTCCTGTCCTACCCTTCCTTTCTCTTTCCCTGCATTCTTTTCATCCGGTTCTTCCCCTACCGATTGCTATGATATATTTAGCTATTCAGACATCTACCGGCTGCCAAGCTCGACGATAAACAAATGGAAACGTACGGTGTTATGGAATTGAGGGAAGTAAGAACAAAAACAGTTTTAATGTACCTGAAAGGAAAACGAAGTATAGAAGAGAAGAAAAAATTGCAAGGGTTATTGCGTTTCCTGTCAAATTATCCTGCAAACATCAGTGAATGCATCTTTATCAAACTTGGACTGTTGTTAAATATAGTTATTGGGACCGGGCTTCTCCACCCTCCCCCCCCCAACCCCCCCCCCCCCCCAAAAAAAAAGCCAATTTCTAAAGTTTTGATATGGTCCCCTTTCCCGCCTCCTTGCGCACGCCATTGAAATCAGGTGGCAGGAATTCTGCGAATATCATTGAAACTTCCAACCCAAAAATCTTCTGTATTAAAGAGCATTCATTTTTATAATGAGGTAAACGAACATAACAACAGTTTTTAAAGGTTCTAACAAGGGATATGGAGAAAGAATTCTTTCCAACTTTTTCCTTTCTTCAAGCATCTTTTCGGTATCTTTATATTAAAATGTAACTCCGCACATAAATGAATCAAATTCTTTAAAAATGGCAACTTTAATATTTGGCCTCGAATAATAACTGTGCAAGAAGAATAGAAATAAACCCTTTTAATTTCCGTATGCGTTTTTGTGCAGATTATAAAGCCCCGTAGATACTCTATCCTAATACAATATAAACTCTGCTATAAATATCTTATTAAATACTGCCATCACCTTTAGCCTCATTACGCATTCATTAAGAAAACGAACGAACCTACCTCGACTGTCTAAGTAATCTAATCTCTTTTGGTACTTATGTCTAATGAATAATGACAAAAATCATAAGGACATGAAGGAGGCAGGGGTGGGTTACACTGTTGTATAGAGATCGAGCGAAAGAATAGCAAAGTGTATGTTATGGAATGCCAAATGCAGCTGTACAGTTAAACGAGAATGGTTTGCGATTGAAAAGCTCGACAATGATAACAACAACAAACTGATAACAAAAGAATTACAAATTAATAATTCAAAAGTCCAGAAAGAGGAAATAAATAAAATAGCAGCCAATAACATTAATTAATTAATAAAATGTGAATGAGATTGTACCTCTATTATTTAACGTTTTGAAACTCTATTTTCGCTTACGCTCTGGTGAGTATGAATAAAGATCCGAAGCTCATTCTCACGTGGTTTAAAGGGCCTACATGGTGACAAAAAAAGTGTACCACAGTTTATGCTTTAAGGCCATATAGTTTCAAAACCTTGCAACGCAATCACAAGCCATTGTTTTGACAATGTTTTAACGTCGTTTTGAATGCCTTTCATAAATGTGTGCCCCTCAAGGGTGGTTTCGCAAGAATTATCGGTCTCACAAACATATCAGGACAGCCTTCAGTCATTTCAAATTCTGAAAAAAGCCGGCGTTACCGGGCACCCTCTTTAGTATTTCTCGTATGATTTTCTAGTATCGTTATACTATAAAATTCAGAATGAATTCTTCTTTATCTGATATTATTCCGGTTTCCTCCGTGTATACCTTAGTAATGGTAAAGGCCTTCTACCTTTGATTACAATGCGGTAGTCATAGTGGTAATGGCCTTCCACCTTTCAATACATTGCGGTATTCGTAATGAAGAAATAAAGCATAATCGTTATCGACAACAGTTGTCCTGAAGGTGCCACATGTAACTGGAAGCATGTAAAAGAACACAAAGGTAATAGTTAGTCCTTAGTCCCATCTGTATTAAATAATTCAGATGTGGCATCTGTTACGACACATGATCTCACTGTGATATATCAGTAACTATGGAATGCAGTGCCAGCAAAGTACCGCATAGTTTTTCCGCTATCAGGGCCCTGCCACGCCCCCCCCCCCCCAGTAGAGTGAGTGAGTTCGTAAGCACAGTGATTACTACACTGTTACTGTATCATGTCGTGGAATATCCACTTCTTACCAACAAAGCAATGCAATCAAACTACTGTCTCAATCAGTTGATCGAAACTGCAATGCTCCATTTTCTTTTTATAGATTTTACGACTTTGGACCTCTGATGTATAACCTTATACTCTAAGGTGGCACAACATCCCATGATCAGGCTTCATGCGCCTACCAAGTTTAAACTTGAGGTTTTAAGGAACGTTTGCGGCATACTTTCCACACTAATATTGATCTTCTATCCCATTGGATTTAAAAATTAGGTTTGGCGCTATCATAATTTCGTGCATGTAATTAATCATTGTGTTTATTTATATAAGTATACTGTAGCCTCTACTGTACACTGTCCTAGTCTAAAGTTAATAACAACCATCAGATATGCTCAATGGATTATTTAATTCCATGCAATTTCAGCGCAGACACGTTTCATGGAATCTTGACAAAATAAACTAACTTTAGCCATACACCAGTAGACTATATAAAGTGTTTGGGACGTTGTAGGAACAATTTAAAAGTCGAGTACGAGAGTTCAAGTTTCCGAGTATGAGTACGTAATTTAAATTTTGCTGAATGTGATTACCAAATACAAACCCACGAGTAGGAGTAAGAGTACGAGTGTGAACAAATGTACCCAAGAACGAGTACGGAATCGAGTACCACAAGTCTGGATCAATAGTTACTGGGGAATAATCTTCAACTATTTGATATTTTCGTATTTTTTCGTCAAGTTATCACGATTTCATTTGCATTAGATTTGCATTAGATTTGCATTATATTTGCATTAAATTTGCATTATAAGAAGTTTAAGTCTTTTTTTTTAAATAATTAAAGAAAGTGGATATTGTAAAGTATGTTACGACTTCGATGCACAAAATGGTATTGCAGCGATGGCTGTGTGTCCTATTGCGCGAGTTAACTTTCAGTTGTATGACGAGTTGAATCTTGGGCTGAGTCGTAGCGCCTTGGCTCTAGCTAATTGCTTTTCTCACTGATTTTTCTTTAAGGGGGGCCGGGGGGGGGGGGGCTTCTGCATAACATATAACTTTATTAGGTTCATCTTAGAAACATATAAATTGGGGTGAGCCAGTATGATTCTCATTTATTCTTCTCCCCATACATTTCTAAGAGACACTATAGTTCCCTTGCATTAACTGGGAATAATAGTGTGAATTCTATGGCTTTATCATATCTTCGCGCGCCCTGCAAACTTTACTTGTAGTGCGTGTGCAGACACTAGCGCGTACCAGCTACATGTTTGTGTGTGAAAAGTATAGGAGTCACGAGTCGAGCGCAATCGACGCATTACAATATCCATTTTCGCGTTTGCTGTAACATAACCGTAATCATACTGCATACCCGTAAAAACGTATATAGTAAAGGGTTCATAATTGACGCACCCTCGTAATTGACGCACCTTCGAATATAACTAGCAACGATACAGCAGGCCACCTAAACTTTTTGCAGTCAAGCAGAATTACATATTTCATGAGTTTGAATCCATGCCAGCTATTTGCTGACCAAATTGTGTTTTTTTTAAAGCTTTAAACACCCTCCCCCAAGTTCTGCACATTTTTTGGGCATTTGGAAATCTTACCCCCTAAAAATGAACCAACATTACCTCAATACATAGGCGTCGATCCCGGGGGGGATGGGGGGGATGTATCCCCCCCAATATTTGGTCAGGGGGGATGCCCTATGTAATCATCCCCCCCAATATTTGAGCCAACAGTCACTAAAA
>KN885601.1:66089-77883 GCA_000934455.1 Apostichopus parvimensis | reverse complement strand
GTTCCAGTCATTTATAAGAAGAAAGAAAACAACATTTTCCCCAAAACTAAAGATATAATCTATGCTATCTCACTTTAGGAAGGCAAAGTCTAATAAAAAGTTTCATTTTTTTTTTTTTTCTCGTAAGGGATACATGGTTCCCCAAAAAGATGGTATAATCTTTGAATTCTTCACAAAATATTATGGAACTTTCTTATCAATCAAGATAATTGTGAATTAACATTGAAGATGAAATAGTTTTTTTTTATTTTTTATCTCTTTAACGAAAAGCAGATTAAGATTAGAATGTTTTCATGATGAAACCAGCCTTAGATGCTTTTCATTCTACAGTAGTTACTATTGATTTTGAACAATTATTCTCCAGAATTGTAAAAGCCACTTTATTTCTTCCTTAGAGTGCCTTGTCATTCTTTCAACTTCCTTGTACAATTTCAACAAACCTTTCACCTACTTTTCACACTCCCCAAACTATTTTTATACCTTTGTTTATATAAGGCAATTAATTTCTACTCAGACGGTTTTCCATTAAACTCTGGCGATTGAATGCAACTTTTCAATTATGACAGTTTGACATCCTGGTTCATTTGTAAAAGGCCTGGAATCATGTTTCAAATGAGGATTCTCTTTCATTTTGTGATCAGGATGTTGCTCCTTTCCCAGGCATCAATTTGAAAAAGTGGATATTAGCTGCCATGTTTCTTCATACAGTGTATCAAATTTACATTCTACAACCCCTTTCTATCCATTGGTTTTGTTATTAGCTCTGATTGGCCGATACTGCACCATGTGATCATGCCTGACTATCAGTGTTCCAATAACATCTAGTAGCCTTCATTGCATGCACAAATCCCTAGCAACACATCATTTTTGGAGAGATTAGAGGTAGTCCGTTGTTGGTAGGCAACATGGTGCATTGTCACTTTCAACTGAGAAAGCTCATCATGTAGGCTATACAATATACTGAAAGTCAATGCACTGATCTTCTATTGACTGAATATTTCTTTTTTCAGTTTTGAGCCAATTTGGATAATTGCTACAAAAGCAGAATCCCTCTCCAGACTACATTTTGTTCTAACAAAAAGAACAAATTGTCTTTTGGCTGCGTAAACTTGAGTTATGAATATGATTTGTCAAAGATGGTCTATGAGTCCATATATTGAAACCTAAACATGTTTGTTGCAGCAGGCAATGTCTCTTATATTTATTTTGTATAGTCAGAACAAAGCATATATGTAGCCTGTATCATTCATAATGATACAGTTATAGTCTTTGTTTTCCTTTGGAAGGCCTAACAGTTAGGTTCTTGTTGAACAACCCATTGATCCAACGAGCACCTTCTCCAGGTAAAGTGGAGTATCACAAGTGAACGCTTCAACGAGAATTTGAGAACCCATCCAGCTTATAATAAGCTGGTTGGCTTTAATTTTTTTTTGAAGGAGCTAGATCCTTGTCACTAACTAGTATTGAGTTCTGACTAGCTGAACATCTGTCTCCTCATGAGATGCCATGGTGTGATTTTTAATTACCATCTGGTAAATGATACTTCTACATAACATGGCACACCTTTGTGTTTCGCATGGCACATAGGTCACATGACTAGCTGATTATCAGATTAGTAGGGATTGCGTTCTTTAAGCTATTGTAGCTGACTGAGCTTCTGAGTGAAGAGGTTTAGAATTAAGCTCCCTTTTGAGGAGAATTAGATTTCAGCTTAGAGACTCTCATCTTTGATGAAAAAGGTTACTGACCCATGCAATCATGACCATTTCAAACTGAAGAAGATTTTACATGTATTTAAAAATATAACAGTCAGCTGATGATAAAGTAAACTCCTCCTCCTCTATTTATGTAAAGACTATCGCAGAGAATATTTAATCTTCAAAGAAATTGAGATTTACAGGAAAAGAGATTGTGGACTTCTTTGATGCTTTGTCTGTGTTTTAAGTCTGGGATGATGGGGGGGGGGGGTGTCGGGAGAGTGGGAGAAATGAATGGTAAATACTTTGTTATTCATAAAGAGGACCACAACAGATTGAGTCCTTCTAAATAACACCAATCTTAAATAGTGGAACCATGAAGATTCTATATCAGGTATTTTCATGTTGTCAAGTGACTGGGTAATAACAATGACTGCATGACTATCATGCAACTATTGGTGCATATAGCATGTATAGTCAACTATTGACAGCCTTTAATAGTCGCTGCTACAAGCAAATCTGCGATTCATCATGATATTTAGCTTTCTCTGCTTTAAAGGTACTTTCACCATCTAAAGCAGGCTTTCCCTATCTTTTTCCCCCACGAACCCTCTGTTGATGTCAGAGTTGTCCACGAACCCCCAACTTTTGGAGACATGATCTGAGTCATTATTATACTATAATACCCATAACAGTGTTTCGTAAAAGATCAAGTTCATAGTGTATTATTGTAGAGTTTGTCGATAGGTACGACTTTTGTACATTACTAAATTATATGATATATCAGATTTTAGTTCAACAAAAAGTACTCTAATTTTGACTTTCAGAAACGTCTCACAAACCCCTAGGATGGACTCATGCTCCCCCTGGGGGTTCATGTACCCCAGTTAATGAACCCCTGATCTAAAGTATTTTGAGGGAATAAATTAAAATGTTAAATAAACTCAATCTTATCACAGGACTCAATTACGAAGAGAAAGAAATTGCAAATAACGAGGAAAAAAATTATTAAATAAATAAATAGCAATAATAATTAGGAAACAATCTTTCCTCAGATAAGAATTGCCAAATAAGTACTGTGAGGGAAAAGTAAACAACATGAAAATTTAAAGAATGTTACATTGAAAATACAAGGGTTTTATTTTCTCTTTACATTTGTGTGTGAGATCACCCTGGCTGCATTGCTAGAAGTGTTCTTAGTCTTGTCAACAATGTAAATTATAATAATGTAGGGTAAGAATTACTTGTAGTCACTCTGAGAGTGTAACTCTGAGACTGGAATACCTGACAACTTAGAAAAATGTTGAATTGACTAAATATGATTAGTTGTCAATCAAACATTTTGCAGAAAATTGCTCACCTGGAATGAAGGGAACAATTTAATATTTTGCAGAAAAATGTTTAATTGACGAGATATGATAAGTTGTCAATTCAACATTTTGCAGAAAAATGTTCAATTGACGACATATTATACGTGGTCAGTTCAACATTTTGCAGAAAGTTGTTCAATTACTGAGCTGGAATGAAGTGAACAATTGAACATTTTTCAGAAAAATGTTGAATTGACGATATCTGATAAATTGTCAATTAAACATTTTGCCAAAAAATGTTGGATTGCTCAGTTCAAGCAACTGAGCAATCCAACATTTTTCTGTTTTTTGATAAGATATTATCTTGTTATCTAAACAATTTACTGAAAAATGTTGACTTATTGGGGCAAATTTTTTGTATGTTGATGGCACTTTTAAGCTTCCATACTTCTGACATAAAATGCTATATTAATATCTTACAATTCTAGTTTTCCCTTTCTTCCTAATAGTCCAAAACAAAGAACCCCAGCATGGACAGATAGGATATTGTGGAGAGAGAATAAGGTGCAAGTATGGCATCCCGAAGGCACAGTACTTAACCTGAAACAACTGACGTATACCTCACACAGCGATGTACCATGGAGTGATCACAAGCCAGTCTGGTCAGATTTTTTGGTGAAAGTAAGACTGGTCAAAATCCTCATATAGTGAAGAAACTAATAATTATATGACTTCAGGACAAAGTTTAAGTAGTTGTCTGGTTGCCCTGGACAACCAAATTTCTGTTGTTAACATCCACTTCAGATTGGATTTTAATTAAATCATAAAATTGTAATACATAATTTTTATATCGCGCCAAACATACTATGAAATAATACTCATGGCGCTTAACAATAGTTACAACATATACGTTTTAATACATTAATTGAAATCGAGAGCGTAAAGCCATGTTAAATTCATGGACAGGAACATTACAAAGCGAGGGGGTTAGATCTCCTTCACCAGAAGAATATGTGGGAATTCAAGTTGACACATCAGTCCAGATTGGTCAGATGGTAGGTCATGAAGAACCTCAATGTGCTGTACCAAAGCATCATCTGAACGAGTAATTACCAGGTCGAGCCTATGACCTTTACTGTGGGTTGGTCCAGTGATATGCTGCTCCAGATTTTCGCAGCTCGAGGAAGGACTGGGCTTCATTAGATGTTAAATTATTGCCTGCTATAAGCAGTTGTCCAGTGGTCAAAGTCAGGGACTCCAGAAAAGATTTGAATTCAGTCATAAAAAAACTGATTGTTAGTTTATTATTGGAGGAAATGGAGGGCGATACAGAATCAACAAGGGCAACAGTGCACATTATAGAGAGATCCATCAGTTCAAATGACGAAAAATGTGGCGTTTTGTTGATTTTCGGTTTCAACGTATCTCGAACGATAACTGCAACGCCATCACCAGTTCTAGATGTGCGGGGATAAGAGGATACCTTAGAGTAACCCTGCAGCATGGCAGAAATATCGCCAATCACACATTTATCTGAGTCAGATCCGCCGATCCTGTTTCATCACATGAATGGTTGGTGACCACAACAATCACAGTGGCACCCCTTTGTTGCGAATAGATCTGGCGTTCCATAGGCAAAAGATCAAGGATTGACCCTGCTTCTTGGGGATTGAGCTGACAGGAGTAAGCACAATCAGATTATCAGGTGTTACACCCTTCTTGGACAAATTCACGGAACAATTCACTGGAATAGGTCTTTGTGAACGAAAAAGAACCCTGCTCCCACGATGGGTCGCCAACACTCCGCTAATGCCCAAAATGTCCAGAGGTAGCGGTGGCCTAGAAGGCTGAGTAAAATATTGTCCCATCGCTAATGAAGCCTGTCGTGTGTAACGTTTAGACCTAGCCATGTTGTAATACAAATGGCTGCAGTAAAAAACTATAACTGGCCATCGACAAATTTAAGGTGGAAAGTAAAACATGAAATTTTTGGTCCAGATTAAGAAAAGGATATCCAGGGATGTCATATCTCTTTGCAAAAGGCATGTTCAATCCTGGAATTCTGAAAGAGTTCCCCACCAGAAAAAAAATTCTAAAACTAGATGAGAGACACCATTTGTGGCAACCAATACAGTTGCGCACTATATAACGCCAAATAGGTCAAAATGATGATTTGGGTTCATCCCTAGAGTTGGTGTTTTCTGACCAAACCTTTTAACCTCCATATCTCTCCTACATTGCAGCTATTGGTCATTGTAAATTTGCTGCATTCTTTTCGAACAACCAACTTTGCTGTTCAGACATCCAAAACGTAAGCTAGAGTTGTCCGGGGACAACCAGAAAAAAAAAAATCCATAACAATTTGCACTGGACTTTGACAAAAATTTCAATGGGTTACCAAATTTAGGAGATAAAGAAATTGGTACTTGAAATGTAGGCAATGATGATGAAATGGAATAAAAGTTTTGTGAAAAATTCAGTTGGTAAGGTTTATTCAAACTTCTGCCTTTGCTTTTGTCTTAATATTGATTTAATTTATGTTTCTATTATTGATATTGCATGATATTATGGAATGGTATTTGTTTGTACTTGTTTGTTTATACGTCGTCAGACCCTCCTAGCCCTTTCATGACCACCCCTAGTTTACTCAGATTTATGCTTTAATGCTTAAAACCAGTCTTGTGTATAGAAGCAAGTTTAAAAGTAGTCTACTTAAAGAGACCAATTAGATAAGTAATAATAACAATAATTTATTCTTATATAGCGCTTTACATCAAAGAATGATCTCAAAGCACTTCACAGAATCACAAAAAAATATTACAACTTAAAATTATTACAGCTTAAAAATATTGCATCCTAAAAATAAATATCTTAACAACAATTATTAAAGCAATAAAATTCAGAAATTAAAGACGAAAGCAATAAAATATGACAGCATACAATAAAACTAAAATACTAAACTAAATTAGTAACAATAAGACTATCAAAATATAAATAGAAAATAAATTTTAATAAGTACCTCACTATAGAAATTAAAGATTGACATAACAAAATGACCTGACTCAAATCAGGGGTAATTTTCTGATATTTTCTTGTTTTCACCCATGGAGTAGAGCGACCGGTCACTACACTTCTTATAGAAATGGATATTCTTCTTATGCATGTTCTGCATCTAACCAATGTATTCATGTAGTATTCATGTATTCATGACATAGTTTCTACTTTTATCTCTATAAGGTGTCTTCAGATGTCCCTCTACCACTGGTCGTGTTTGATCCAGTCGAGTCTTGGCAGAAGAATGGTATTTCCCCTTGTGTATATATTGTTGCCCCGGGTACCAAGACGAGTAGCTGGGATTGGATCGGTCTTTACAAGGTGAGGATTAACTGCTATATGGAACTCCCTGTAATAAATGTATGACTAAGATGCAGTGGAAGATACTACAAATTTGAAACCCCATAAAATGCATAGCTGGAGGCAAAAAAAAAATCTTTTTTGGGGGCTCATACTAAACTATTTTAGTACACAAACAATACTGTGGTTCCCGTTTAGTCGAAGGAGACAGTATTTAAAGAAATTTGATGTCAAAGTTAGCAGATTCTCACTGACCAGAAACGTGGTGCGTAATAGCTCATGAACGTGCAGGTCACTGTGTGATGTCATTCTTCGAGTGTATCGGGAATGCAAAACAACAACAATGAACTTTCTACGTAATTCTCATATGAAAATGAACCATTTATTAACTTTACTCTTCCAATAAACATGCAGCTACAATAGAAAGAAATGGTTGTTAGAATTGTTCAAACATTTGTTAACTAATTTTGGGTAGCAATTCTTCAACTAAAAGTAAATTATGGTTAACAAAACTGACTAAACGTCTGGTCATATTTCGCTGCTATTATAGGCCAGTATACATGCTGTGCCGTATGATATCGAGGTCTTGTCGCCATTAAAATGCCTACCTAGTGAAATGTGTCGACATCTTGGGTATTTCTTCATTTGTGTTTGCAATTAATCATGTTTGCAGTTAGTTTCCAGTCAATGCAATATTAATGGAATCAACGAAATATAAAGCTATGGGTATGTCTCAGTCTTGCTGCCATAATGTAAGGCTTTCAGAAAGTCACAACTCCACAAAAGCAGATACGCAAGCAAAGGGAACACCATGGTAAAGTGCCTGATATATTCCATATTCAATATATACAAGTTTCAAAAGTTAAAAAAATCGAAAACTTTTACCATCTCAATACAATATATACATGCCTACAATACATATCGTACGTGATAGTGTGCAGCACTATTTAGCTCTGTGCGTAGTGTCGTTGGTTCTGCTAAACAGAACTATGTCACACAGGGCCTATTGTGTATAGCAGTGTACTCTTTTGTAATATGATCTTTTTCCTGCACCTATGGGGTAAATCAAGGCTGAAGATAAACAATTGAGTATGCAAATTATAATAATGGGGCAATTATGGCTAATGAGTTAAGGCATATATCAAACTTAGGGAGTCTTTACCTTTAGAGGGCCTCTGCGTAGACAATACTGCCTATAATACGTGTTTGTGTCCAAGCTGTGCACTGAACATATATTCACCTGCAGATGGTGGGAAACCTCGGGAGTGAGAAAGTCTTTGCGGGTGCTACTTACAACATTAACCCAAAGCCTGCGATGTTCATGGTCGGTTTGATGACTGGGAAATGAAAAGAAACTTACATTTCGGTTTTCAGAAGTGTTTTTGCAACCTCCTTTTACACAATTCGTTAGCATTTTGATATTAACAGTATGACAGAGTGTCATATCAGTGTAGTGTTAGTGCTGAACGTCACAGGATGACCTGCAGTCACGTGAGCGCTGAAGAATTTTTTTGCGAAAGAGCAAATTCCTTGCCCAAATGTGCTAGGTATAATCAAGTTTTACCGAGTCCCAAAAGAAAATAATACAATGTGCCATACATCAATGGAAAGGTACAAGTGTAAATATTCAATGTTACATCAATTTGAATGGATTAGAGGATGTGGAAAAACCACCAGCAATGCCTTTTAATTCAGCGAGTACTGAACGCTATCTAAGATTTGATGCAAGGGCATGGACATGCCCTGACTCAGTTTCAATGTTTGTATCCTTTCACAGATGCATTACGTTGTAGCATCTTAAATGAACCTCTATCCGGCAAATGACACAGTTTGTCGTCAAAGTGAACCTTTTTGCTTTGATTAGATAATATGTCGATAAGAACTTTTCTGATTTCTGAAGATGCAAGATTGGAAATCCTGGAGTAAAGTGGGTGAGTGGAAATTTCCACTCCCCTCTTGGTTGGTAAATCTTGTGACCAACTTTAACAAATCAATCTTTGTGTCCTCGATGTAGGTTGGCTTCCAAACCATTCACAGGCACTATTGCACCTATGTATGGGCTGTCGAAATTGGAGAAAAAGAGGACCAGAAACGGACCCGCTGCAATGTGAAGTTTAGTGGAACATTCCTACCCTCTGACTACAGTGCCAAATACGTTCTGTGTTATTACAGTAAAGTTATGGATCGTGTGCTAGGTGTTAGCAATGTCTTCAGGGTGAGTACAAACAAATCATCATTTAAAACTAATAACGGTTTATTAGCTCTGGCTAAATATACCAACACCCCCCCCAAAAAAAGAAAAACTCGAAATGAATTTCTCAAATGTGATTAAAGGATGACTCTAGACGGAAAAATTCAATTTGAAATGTTGTTGACTGTTACTAACCCCTGCTATTGGTCCAGTTTGGATTTCTATAACATATTTAATTTGTGAGGAATGACCCTTTAAAACTGTTGAGCTTGATCAATTATAGTGACTGGACTAGATAGTCTAATAGAGATACCTTTAGATCAGGTCCTAAGATGCAACACAAACTTCAATGGGAAACCAGGATTTTGTGGTCTCAAATGACATGTTTCTACTGAGTAACAAACTTGTCAAGGACAAATGGTGTTGAAGGTTATCCAAAGGTGCTCCGTGGTTTATGTGAAGTTAAAAGAACATGTTGTTTGGTTCAGTTATCAAAATGTATAAAAAGTGGATTCACATTTACATGACGGCCTGTACTCAGTATCCAACATGGTCATCAGTGTAGCCTTAAAGTAGCATTCCAGAGACATATACATTTTAACAGTGGATATCTGGGGAGCCAGAATAGCTACAGCAGTATTACTATCACTTTGTTTTATTTAATAAAAAATTGCTTAGACTGTAGCATTTCAAGACTACCATTATGCCTAAGTCATCACTTAAGACCATTGTTTAAAGGAAGACCATTTTTGTGGATTAACTTTCAATCAGAACCAGGAAATTACCAATGATAAAATAAAACATTACATTATTTATTGTGAGACAATAGACTGTTCTTTGTTGGATTGTTTATAACTCATTAACTAGCAGCGAGCCAACTGATTAAAACAATAGAGATCTTTCTATAATTAGATTAAAGGGGTATCCAACTATATGTGGAAATTACATCTTGGCTTGGTCAGGAAAAAAAAACAATAATCCAAACTCCATACACAGGTTTAAAGAAACATTCAAGTTTTAAGATCTGTCTAACAGGTTAAAAGTCTAGTGAATAAAGACAGTGGCATTAAAAGCAGGGAAACCTAGCATCTGAGAGGCATTGGGTTCCATCCCTGGCTGGCCAAAGTAAGGTATTTTTTTCATCCAGGAGAAATGCACCGTTTTTTTCCCATCTTAAATGGTCTTACAAATTGTAAAAAAATCCAAACTGAGCTGAAACTGTAAATTGGATCGCCACCCAAACATTCAGCTTTCTCCCACTTGCATACGTGGCAGCTGAGCATCGTAAAGTTAACTGACTTTCCAGGGTAGCTGTCTACACAATGAGAAGGAAACGGAAATAACACGCTCGGCCTGTTTATCCAAAGTTGATGATTAGGAGTGATGACGCAATCAAACCATACAGGATATGAAGGAAATAAGGAAAGGTATAAAAACAACTGAATATAGAAATTATGAATAGGGAAGACTGTCTTTGAAAAAATTGTTTTGAGAGGAAAAGGCTGTGAAAACATGATGATGCAAGAGTTGGTTTTCGTTTACACATCTCCAGAGATTATGAACAAATTTTCATGATACTGTTAAAAGTTGTCATGTTATTGCGCTAAAAAGACAAAACTCCTCGTGTGTGGCCTTGGATACCTATCCTAATGTAAGAGAGAGGTGTAAAATGATTTGTAAAAGTTGAGCTCAGTCGCAACATAGAATATATAAGTAAGTTATAGGCTCAATTTTGCCAATATTCTGTGTTTAGCAAATGTCTTGTGTGATCCATCATGCCACTGGGGGTGTCCATTATGTTCCATTTCTAAGGCTGATAGTTAAAAATTCAATAGCAACAATTGGGGAAAATGTCTCCTTTGCCAGGTTTTTATGAAGATGTCTAATTGATAAGCAATTGACAAGATAAAGCACAGCTTCCCTCCAACAGTTTTTGGTATTTATAAAATTGTGACTTTTATGTTCCCTCCCATTCAGAAGACACATTGTTGTTGTTACTTTCAAGTTACTCTAATATATATTTATTGTTAAAGGGAATGACATACAGCTGCAAGATTATGCACTGTACTTGTACTAATTCCAATTAAGATCATTTTTTTCTGTTGTACTGTACTGCCAGTCTGTTCAGAACATTAATGCTGAACATTTTAATGTTCTTTGCATTATATTGACCTGATTGAAGGAAGGCCAATTAATCTGATGTTTATTATTCAGGTAATCTAATTCATTCACGGTTAAAACGAGTGATCGCAGTGATCTGTTACTGTTGTGACAGTGAGCAGATGCTTGAATGGAAGGTGCTCCTCACTTACCTATCCCTCGCCACAATTACACTCTCATCTGCTGTATGCTTTAATTGGCATATTGAACATATCTTACACTTGTCATTGAACAGATACTTGATTGGAAATGCCCTTCACTTACCTGTTCCTCACTACAATTACACTCTCATCTGCTGTGTGCTTTAATTGGCATATTGAAAATATCTTACACTTGTGACAGAATGGAAGGTGCTCTTCACTTACCTGTCGCTCACTACAATTACACTCTCATCTACTGTGTGCTCTAGTTGGTATATCTAACATATCTTGTCCCTATGTCAGTGAACTGATAGTTGAATGGAAAATGCATATTTACCTGTCCCTAACTACAATTACACTCTCATCTACTGTGTGCTCTAGTTGGTATATCTAACATATCTTGTCCCAATGTCAGTGAGCTGATAGTTGAATGGACAATGCATATTTACCTGTCCCTCACTACAATTACACTCTCATCTACTGTGTGCTCTAGTTGGTATATCTAACATATCTTGTCCCTATGTCAGTGAGCAATTAATTGAATGGACAGTGCTACTGTTACACAAGTACTCACTTCTGTGCAATGTATTCTAGCTGGTAAACCTAACATTTTCAATTTTAGCGGTTACTAAAACACATTTCATCCTACCTGCAGTTTGCTTCAACCCTATCGCGCAATTAATTTTTTATTCTAGTCCTTGTTAAATATTCTTCTTTCAGATCAGGGCACCCAATAACACCACATAGCTGGCCTTAAAGATGACAAACAAGTTTGTGTTGTATAGTGCTTGTAACGGTTTCAGACGTCCGGTGCGATGTAAACATGCAGTGCTCCCCCCATCTTCCTCTACACGACGAACGTTCGTACCAGTTTTAATTTCTAATTAACTGACAATGTCATCTGTGACCCAGTCTCGCTGTTTGTTTATTGCACAAGTCGTT
>KN885601.1:48440-61494 GCA_000934455.1 Apostichopus parvimensis | reverse complement strand
GAAACTGGTATATGTCGATTTAAATCGGTATAAGTCGATCTCCCATGATTTGAGACTGATGGCCCGCCATAGTGACAGTGAGCAGATACTTGATGGGAAATGCTCTTCACTTACCTGTCCTTCACTACAATTACACTCTCATCTGCTGTGCTTTAATTGGCATATTCAACATATCTTACACGTGTCAGTGAGCAGATAGTTGAATGGAAAATGCTCATTTACCTGTCCCTCACTACAATTTTACTCTCATACTGTGTGCTTTAGTTGGTATATCTAACATATCTTACCCTTGTATCAGTGAGCAGATAGTTGAATGGAAAGTGTTCACTTACCTGTCTCTCACTACAATTACACTCTCATCTACTGTGTGCTCTAGTTGGTATATCTAACATATCATGTCCCTATGTCAGTGAGCAATTTATTGAATGGAAAATGTTCACTTACCTGTTCCTCACTACAATTACACTCTCATCTACCGTGAGCTCTAGTTGGTATATCTAACATATCTTGTCCCTATGTCAGTGAGTAATTTATTGAATGGACAGTGCTTCTGTTCATCACAAGTTCTCACTTCTATCCACTGTACAATGTACTCTTGCTGGTAAACCTAACATTTTCAATTTTAGCGGTTACTAAAACAAATTTCATCCTACCTGTAGTGAACAGTTTGCTTCAGCCGTATTGCACAATTAATTTTGTATTCTACTTCTAGCCCTTGTTAAATATTCTAAATATTCTTCTTTCAGATCAGGGCACCCAATAACACCACATAGCTGGCCTTAAAGATGACAAACAAGTTTGTGTTGTATCGTGCTCGTAATGGTTTCAGACGTCCGGTGCGATGTAAACATGCAGTGCTCCCCCCATCTTCCACTACACGACGAACGTTCGTACCAGTTTTAATTTCTAATTAACTGACAATGTCATCTGTGACCCAGTCTCGCTGTTTGTTTATTGCACAAGTCGTTACTTTCACCTTCTTTGCCTTATTTGGACATCTTTTCTGTCATATCTGTTAAATTGTTAACAAACAAGAACTCATGACTTTTTATCTCAGTGTTCAAAAGGATAGAAACAATTTTTTAATAATGTTAAGCAAGAGATGAGGACTTATTATTAATAATGTTTGCTCTGGATTTGAGAGCTGCATCCTTATTTGTTATATAGAGCTTTGTGGTGGTTATATTAATAGGTGGGTTGCCATGGGAACTTGTTATAACCAAGGCAAAAGTACATTGGTGCCATTACCTCTTAAAAGTTGAAATGACGATTTTTGAGAGGGTTGAGGTTGCTAGGGGGGTTGCCATGGGAACTTGTTGATGATGTTATATCCATGGCAGAATACATTGGTGTCATTACCTCTTAAAAGTTGAAATGATGATTTTTGAGAGGGTTGAGGTTGCTAAGTGGGTTGCCATAGGAACTTGTTGATGATGTTATATCCAAGGCAGAAGTAAACTGGTGTCATTGCTTCTTAAAAATTGAAATTATGATTTTGAAGAGCGTTTAGGTTGCTTGATCAAATCACAAAGATTTTACATATCGCATAAACTTTCTTCATTCTTAATGGACTAGTTTAGGTATGAACCATTTTGGTGAGGTAAAATAGATTTTATATCACATAGTATGCTAGTTTTGTGAGAAAGATTAATGAATAAGACACATTTGTATGTCTGCACAATACTTAAACACAAGGTAGATGCGATGAGGGCATATTTCAGGTTACCCGTTAGCAACTTCTTTGGTATATGACTAACTCCCCATTAGCTAAATTGCAGAAATCCCAAGTGTTTCCTTGTAGAGGAAGTGGTCAATTAATAGCACAGTTGAAAAAAACAGTATGTGGCCTAGTGTCCTAACATATAACTCATCTATTTTGGGAATTTTATGCCTGAGATTTTAAATTATATTTGACTTATTGGGGGTGGGGGTGGGTCGGGGGGTGGTTGTTTGGTGGGTCCAGTTTATATTGCGTGCTTTTATTTGCAAATATTTATATTATCATTCATCTTCAGTCCAGCATTCGCTACCAGTAAAGACATGTTGTCAAATTAAGTGCTTAGTCATTCCCAAGCATTTCATAATAAATTTATCAATTTCTAAAATTTTAAGCAACAGCTTTTGTAGGTTTTAATGTTTGTTTGATTGGTGCTATTATATAATTGAATACAAATATTAGGCTGCAAAATAGTGTCTTGATTTACCTTGATATTTGCAGGAATTTTTATCTGTCTTAATCTATTGAGGGTAAACTCAGTTGACCAAAAAGCAAACTTTGTGCCACTTAGAGAGATAGGGTGATGTGTGTTGTAAGGGGGGTGGGCGGTGGGGTGGGGGGTGGAATAGAGCTGTTGTAGTGTGGTTATAGTGGTGAGGACTTGTAATACCAAAGAAAGCAGCACAACCATCACATTCTGTCATTCCAGTAGGAGAACCCAGTGTAGTACAGAACCTATCATTTTCATTTGTAAGGAACTATTTCCTGTTGAGATCAGGTTTGTCTTTTTCACAAGATGTTTAATAAAACAAAATCTGTTTACTTTTCGATTTTTCGTTCTTGGTGTTCGTAAGGGACCAAGCTCTTAGCTACTCAAGAAATAACCTACTTATCAGCATGAGATATGATGGTGCTCGTCATCAACACGAGAATCGCTCCTGCAACAGTTTTGTTAAAAATATAGAATGTTACCCATGAGCGAGAATCATTTCTCATCCGCATTAAAACTTTTAAGACTTGTAATAAATGTAGGATTTTAGATGCTGCCATGTAATTTAAAAGTGCTCTACTACTTGGAATATTATAAATGTTAGATTTTAGATGCTGTCACCTGTTTTAAATAAATATATATATTTTTTTGAGATTTTATAGTGGTTGTTGACCTTTATAAAACATGTATGTTTAGTTCCTTTTCAAAATAATATCAGTATATATGGGAAGTATCTTTTAAGGGATTTTCGTACATTTTGATCATTTCATAATTTTACCTGAATTTTAGAATCAGGGAATAGTTGTTATTCCCTATGAACTATTCATTATACAAACCGATTACACCGTTTTGTTTCTTGGAAACGGAAATCTTTTGTCCCATTTTGAATGCATCTATAATTGTTCCTTTTCCTGTTAAAAGCTGGTTTACGGAACCGGATGAATTGAAAAGGAACAGACTGCCTTACACACTATAGATCACAGTTTTATAGTCAGAATGGTGTCTTGCTTGCATTATGACAAGATATGCAACCCTTTGTTGCTTTAGTTTCATCAAAACAGAGTTAATTATGGAAAAGTTGCCTTCAGCACAACTCTCTTTCTCCACCAGTGTGCATATGCTGCATGGTCTCTATACATACACTGTGTTATAGTATTTAATGGTTGCCTGCTTTATTGACCATCATTATGATTAGATGTGTGTCTGCATCAATACAGTGCCACGTTTGACAACAAACTTACGCTAGTGGTTTTGCTGCAGAAGGCAACCTATCTGTAATACCTCCATAGATGATACACCCTAAGATATTCAAAAATGGTTTCCACTTTGGTTGTCTGATTTGTGTAGGATTCAATAGCCTAGTCTGATGGTATTATGAGTAAAACAAATTTTCAAAAATCACAATACTTTGGAACACTATTATTATTTGTGCTGCTTTGATGAATTCGATGACAAAAGAAGAAAAGAAATAAAGAGGGAAAATAATTCAATGGGCAAAGAGTTGAAAATTAGTTTATTCCTGAACAAGTTGCAATACAAAAGTAGGTATTCAGTGGGTAAGAAAATTGTATTCAAGATACTTGAAATAGATACTGGATTTTAGGTATAAAGTTTTTCATTCCTTCATGAAAGCAACTATGAATGTCTGCTATGGTGATGGAATTGGCTTGTGTACGTATGTCAGTTGAGGTCAATAGTTTTCAGAACCATAAACACTTCATAAACATACTCAATCAACTATAGCTTTGGGATAATCTTACTCTTGGCTGGTGCCTCTTAGTGATACTAACATTCATTTTGAGGTCAACAATAGACAAAATCTGAAATATTGTAAACAAGCCAACTGAATAAATCTACCTTAATGACTCTCATTTCTTGGTACGTATATGCCTCAGAATGACCTCTTGGCTTAGAGTTCAAAGGGTATTTTAAGGTTACCATTGACCATAAGCTGAAAACTATTTCAACAAACTTAATCAATTACTACAGTTTGGTTATATCCTATTGTTTAGTATTACATGGCCCTTAATGAGTTACGCTTTGATAGTTTTGGTGAAGGTGAAAGGTCAATTGAGGTCAGCAATGGTCAATAGTGTTCCACACTAATTACAGCTTTGGTGAATCTACTACCCAGTGTGTAGATGCCTCTTACTAGGTTCTTGACAGTTAATGTATTTCTTGGAGGTCAAATGTCATTTGGAAGTCATACAGTGGTACAATCCTAATCATTGGACTTGCCAGAACTGAGTAATATTTACTATTTACTCTAAGATGGTCATGGAAGCGGGAAATATATCAGTAGTTGTGAATATGACTTTAATTCTTAGACAAATGTAACTCAGTCACTCTACTTTAATCAGGTTATTTAGTCTTGAACAACAAAAAATGATGAAAGTTGTTTATTATACTATATAGGCATATACAATGCATTATAATACATGTATGCATGCAATGAGTAATTACCTGCATGTCCCTTGGTGATGATTTTATTTATCATATTAGCTGATATGAGGAGCAACTCACTCCACAGTAATACTGTGTGTCCATTCCACCTCAGGAATACCTATCTTGTATCTGGTATACTTTTAATGTACTATATTTGCTCTATTATGCCACAGATGTATGCTATTATAACAGCTTAACTTATTATTATTATTAAGTTTATTTTTAGTTAGCATGGTAATAACACCTAAATTGTACCACACTTTGTACATATCAGGGCATAATACATGCATAATGCATGAAGATAAGCATTCCAGCCATCTCTGGTTAAACATCCTACAATGTTACTACAAACTATACATTATTTGCCCCATATTGCTGACCTTTCTACCAAAGACCTATAAATGTTTGATTTGAATGATGATAATGTCTCATTTCTTCACTTAGACTACCTACTCTTCCCTCAAGAATTTCATTTATATATATGTATGACCACAGTCTTAACGCCTAGTTATGTAACAATGCAAATTGTACGTCATGTATAAAGGTTAAGAACCTTACTGTGAAAAGAACAAAGGTATTACAAAGATATATTAGTCATTTGAAAATGCTACATGTAGGTTTCATCACCCACTCTATAGTCTTCATGGTTTCATATGTAGTAAAGGGAATCTAGCAGAAATATTTGTCGTGTTACTCTAAGCAACGTCAGAGTAGACATCTTTTGCATGGCATAATTGAGATGTTCAATAGGTCATATAGACTGATTACATATTAGTGAAAACTATTAGTTGATCAGAAGAACTTGGCGACATCTACAGTATCCCTTTCCCAAACCAACCTCAAGAGATGTATAAAAAACACATTTTAGACTTTGTATCATTCTTTCCTATAATTATTTGCAAAAGGAGATGAAAGGGACGCAAGGAAGTTTAAATTTTGTTTAGTTTAACAAAATATCGCTGACATACAACCCAACCCATCACAAATTTCAAATAATTCCATTGCAATTGTTTTTAGTTTAAAGGGTGTGAAGACTCGCGCACAAAGAAACGTCTCATGCCGGTAATCTGACCTAGTTTCGAATGAGGTGTAACAGAAGTGTTAGACACCACCATCGATCCTAGAAAATACACACACAGCTTGCTACCGTCGGTAATTAGACACTAGTGTACAGTCAATACATACAGCTAAGGTCGATACCCACAACACAGTGACCATAGCAGCAATGGACATCTCAGGTCTAGATAAAAGATAACAAGGTATCATGTTTCATTACTGTTTGCATTTTATAGCGTCAAGAAGAAAGCCTCACTTGCAAGCAACGGAAAGTTAACTTTTTCAGCGCGCGGTTTGGGGCGAGTCTTCAATGCCTTTAACAAAATATTGCTGACATACAACCCAACCCTTCACAAATTTCAAATGATTCCATTGCTTTCAATGGAATAAATAAAAATTAATAATTTCCTGCAGAGGTCGTTTATATCTCATGACTTTAAGCAGTTGTATCGGCTTGTAAAGGATAGCTGAATGGCTGGTAGCTTGCACTGCATGTGGAGGAGTAGCAAGTTGGCTAAAAGGATTGCTGAATACCAGGTTGATCTTGGATTCAATAAAAAGCATTATATTGCAGGACTAATTTTTTTAAGACGTTTTGTGCCAACCAGCATAAACTCTGCATTAGTTGTGATGAGCTGTGAAGTTCAAGTAGTCTTACGGACTAGACGCAAGTTAATATTTAAATATGGAAAAGACCATAAGGAAATCACGTTCATGTTTATTCTTCAAATCTAGAAGTACTGTATGCAGATCATCTTGGAGTTTGTTGTGACTGTTGAAACAATTAAATGATTTACTCTTAGTTTTTACTTTGAGCTAGCTGAATGTCAAATAAGCCATAAGTTTTTAACAAAGAGAAGTAAAGGTTGAGAAAACCAAGGGAAAATATCTTCTTTAAAAGTATGCATGAATATTAAAATTGGTTTCTTGTATCGTTTTTAACAGCAGATGCTGAAACCCACTGTCATTTGATTCATCTCATGTCAGTGCTTTATCAACCTGGAGTTTGGACAAATTGAAATGGAGAATGACAAACAAACGATAAATGTATCAAAGTAATTAGTTTGTTTATTGTTTCAATAGTATAAATAAATCCCTGAATTTCAGTAGTACCAAATGCTCATTTAGATGATATCTGTGTTACTGCTGCTTCCCCACCCCTCCCCCGAAAAACAGAAATATAAGAAAAGAAATAAAATGGAATGTGTACAAATAGCATCAAGTTAATAGAAAGTTAATCAAATTGTAGTTAAGGTAGTAATGTGTGATGTATTCTATACAACATCAATGCCACTGATGAAATAGCATGTCAAATATGTTGCTTACTTTAGGGCATAAATGAGATGGTAGAATTTATATATGTACAGTAGCCTCAATGTTTTCCCTTACTTTTTCTTCCAAAGTGATGTGTTTCTGCCTAAACTAGTTTTCAATCTTCCTTTCATGTATCTACAACAACATACAGATTCAAAAGACTTCATAAAGAATCAACATTTTGAATGTGTTAAAATCGTAAGAAGGGATAAAAAAAATTTGCATTCAATTTTATTAATTTTCATCCAACTCTCTCCAGGACATTTTAAAAAGTGAGATGGTAGTCATATTTGTCTCCCCTTTACTTTCATTCTTTTATCTTTTTTTGGTGTATATTAATATATCTTGATGAGCCTATTGAGTTTCATTTTCATATTCAGTTGCCTTTTCAATGTCTGTCCTTTCTTTGTTTCCATGGCAACATGCTAGAATGTAGGTGGTATGCAGAGGTGACATATTGATTGTTAACGGGAAAATAAGTTGCATTGTTTTTCGGTTTTTTTTTGTTGGGGAGGACGGTTTTTTTTGGGGAGGTTGTTAATTTTGCCCGGAGGGTTTTTGCGAGTTTGTTTATATTCATATTGATTAATTTGATCTCTTTTACATGGTTTATATCGTAAAATATGTACCTTGTATTTATTATGCTATTCTTTAAAACAGTAAGGTAAATACTTCATTAGGGGAAGGAATAAAACGAAAACAGATTACGTAAATTTACTCAACTATAAAAAATCTTCTGCAACAAGACTGTTTTTTTTATTTTTATTTTTTTATCTTCCATTAATCAAATACACTGGCTCATTTTCATAGTAAAGGAACAGTGTGGGCAAAAAACTGATTTATGCAAAAATTTCCAATCGAGAAAGAAATATGGTGAAGTACTTTAATATGAAGGGGTTGGTGGTTGTAGCAACACAATATTAAGCTGAAGTACTATATATGCAAAGTACATTATGCCAGAAAAATAAGTGAATTCCAGATGTTGATTGAACAGTATCATTTAATTCCAATGTTATGAATGTAATGTTAATAATGTTATGCTAATAATGTTATGTAATTAATACTTAAAGAGATAAATCTACTTAAAGATTAATCAGTGTAACTGATAGACGAGGAACATGTGCCTTGCATCCTGGTGAAGGTTGCATTCATTTCCTACATATCGTTTGCAATTACAACGTCTGATGTTCACATGTTCTGTACCAAAAGTGAACTTTGAAGCAACCGGGAGTGATATCATAGATGCAAAGATTTGATTCCTGTAAGTTACTGTTTGAACCCTGTCTAATATATAAGGTCTAACCAATAAAGTTAACAAGGAAGCAAAACCAACATTTTTTGATGTCTTTGTGCAACTGTGACATCACTGGTTCCCGCTTCAAGTTCACCTACAGTACAAACCGTGGCAATCTGAACCATTAATATCTTGAAAACGCAATGTAAAGTTCACCAGGGTGTTAGAATAGGTTCCTCTTTCACTGCCCAAAATGAATTCTGGTTTGGACTATTCTATCAAGATATCTTGAGCATGTAGTTTGGAATGCTGAGCTTTTTCTAGAATAAACCATTACGCAAAGTATGTAAACCTAAAGTACGTAAACCTATTGTACGTAAACCTACAGTACGTGCACCTACAGTTCGTAAACATACAGTACGTAAACCTACAGTACGTACACCTGCAGTACGTAAACATATAGCAGGTTAACCTATTGAATGTAAACCTATAGTACGTAAACCTACAGTACGTAAACCTTCAGTACGTAAACCTGCAGTACATAAACCTATTGTACGTAAGCCTATTGTACGTAAACATATAGCAGGTTAACCTATTGTACGTAAACCTACAGTACCTACACCTGCAGTACGTAAACATATTGTACGTAAACATATCGGAGGTTAACCTATTGTACGTAAACCTATAGTACGTACACCTACAGTACGTACACCTGCAGTACACAAACCTATTGTATGTAAACCTATTGTACGTAAACCTGTTGAACGTAAACATATGGCAGGTTAACCTTTTGAGCGTAAACCTACAGTACGTAAATGTGACGTAGAAGTTTGTTACGTAAAGGGTTGTATCACAAGACCTTATTATTTTATATTATCTTATTCTTTTCTTACATTTGCTTAAATGACATATTGTGATCACTTTATTCATGGAGTGTACACTTAAGAGAATGTAAGAGGTAATAAAACTGAAGGTAAAGAATATGTATTGTTTGCTGCTTGCGTTTTTGACATTGATTCATTTGTTTGCATCATAAGTATAACATATTTACAGAAATTTACAGACATTAAAGCTGTTTGAGGAATTGCCTTAAAATTGCCATGATAAAAGATACCTTGATTATTTTAAGGAAATTCACAAGCAAACAATCCAGAAGGAACAAACCAGACACAAATTTTGGCCATAAACACGTAAATAACAAAAATGAATAAAATAAAAGAGAAAACAGACACAGAGAAAAAAGAATAAATGAAAGAAAAACGAAATAGTGACATTCTGGGGATCCCTCGGTATGTTGCCTGACCCAGTCCCATACCCACCACTTACTTACCCCTCTGCCTCAGACAACTTCAAATAGCTACACCTCATTGCACTACCAGAAACCTGACCTGAAAATAAATTGCATAATAAAATATTAGCATAGTTTTCCTGTAACTGAATTTCATGAGTAGCTGGATACAACTGACATCATTACCCTTAATTTGTGTGTGCTGTGGGTGGAGGGTCTGGGTGGGTATGGTCGGATGGGGTGGGGAGGGTGTGCAGTGACTGAAGGGACTTGGACAAGGAAATTTCACCTGTTTCTACGTAAGTGGTATCATTTATACAGGCTGAGTTAAGCCTTTGTTTAGATTACACTGTACACTCTAAGTTCAACTTTGCGAACTTACACCCACACATTGTTGAGTTTGAATAGGGTTTTCAAATGCACTACAATAAATGACATATTTTCAATGGGATTTGTTTTTGTTGAAGTGTTCAACTGTAAATACTTGATTTCAATAGAATGGTTGAGGTCGTGTGAAAAGGTGTTCCGGTTTGCAATTTGAGGTCATTGTAAACGCTTGTAAACCACGCGAACCACTCCCCTTTACTGAAAGCATATAAGGTATAGCACGGTTAGGTGTTCCTTGGATCTATATGGCCCAAATATTTAACAACAAATAAAAATCTGTTCATCATCGCCAAAGTGGACACATAGCCACTTGAAATGTCACTTCCCTTACCTGTAAAACAATGTGAACAGGAAGTATCTCCTTCGCCACCGACAACCGATAGACAAATTAGGCTACTTGCGTGCTAACGTGGACGGAAGTTACTAAAATTAACTTATATTCTTGTCATGGCAGGATTGACGGTCGGTAGGCTACATAGCTCGTGGCCTATGCGCCGCTGGGTCCGATGTGCCGAAGCCTCGCCGCCAGGTAGAAGTGTCAAGAGCCAGGTTGTCCCCTTAAATATTTTCCCGGGTCACCCTCAAGTTGTTGACTCCGGTTCCTGGGATGTGTCTCTTTTGCGGTGCTTTTGTTTCAACATCATTATCGACAATGCTTCATGTATACTACTAAATTTAACACAATCGTTTTGTTCATTAGCGTTGACCAGTCACGTGTTATTGTGAACGCAATCCAACATTTTAAGGGGGAAAAAATGCTCATTCTCTTTATACAGGTAGTTAGTTCTCAGTGGTGTCTGAGTGACCAACACATTAAAACTGAACTACAATTCATTTAATGAAAGCAAATAGGAAGGTGCCTGATTCAATCGTTAGTGATCTCACTTTGAATAATTAAATAGCGACTGGCTTGCACTGAACTCCCCCCCCCCCCCTAACTCCATTACAATCCCGTACATTTTAAGATTGCCAAATTGAAATGTCGTCGGACACATCACTCGTTAAATTGTTCGTCTACTTCCCTGCCTAATCCACTTGCGTTAGTTCTCAATATTGGGGCCAACGGAGCCGGTGCGCAGAGAGAACGGGTGTCTACCAACAAATTCTGACCCTTTTCATAAAATAGAAGTACTCCTATTTTTTAACGTTAAAAACTTCCATTTTGTTATTTAATAATGTGCCTGTTTTTTTTTGGGGGGGGGGGGAGAAATTAAGTTAAATATAATTAAAAAGTGCCGTTGTGTTGGAAACATTCAACTGTATACTGCAATTTGTGGTACAGAATGCATAGAATATCCATTTTGTCTGGGATTTTGATGTTTTTTTTGTCATTTGTCCCCTCTAAACAAAGTCAGATGTTCCATTCTCCTCCTTGGGAGTTTGTGTTCCACCCCTACCCCCCCCAGCAACATATTGAACTTTCCAGCATCGCCTCTGTTTCAATACCACTTCGAAGTCCCAGGAATGTTGTCGGGGAGGATCACTTCCACGGCGGAATGTATGTAAAATTACATGAATTTGACACCATAACTATAGATAAATGATGAAATGATATTAATAAAAATTATATGATGACATTAGAATGATGCAATGATATCAGTGATAAGATAAGTGATTAATGATTGGCCGATGACAGTATGGTTATGGACTGATTAAATGATATCAGTAAAGATTGGATGATGACAGTATGGACATGGATTGATAGAATGATATCAGTAAAGATTGGAACATGACAGTATGGTTATGGACTGATTAAATGATATCAGTAAAGATTGAATGATGACATTATGGTCATTAATTGATGAAATGATATCACTAAACATTGGACGACGTCAGTATGGTCATAAATTGCTGAAATGATATCACTAAAGATTGGAACATGACAGTATGGTGATAGATTGATGGAATGATACCAGTAAAGATTGGATGATGACAACATAGTCATAGATTGATGGAATGATATCAGTAAAGATTGGAAGATGACAATATGATAATGTTTTGATAAAATGCCATCAGTAAAGATTGGAAAACGTCAGTATGTTATGGATTGATTAAATGATGTCAGTAAAGATTGGATAATGACAGTTAATGAAAAGATATCACTAAAGATTGGATGATGACAATATGTTCATGATGGCAATATGTTTCATGGATTGATGAAATGATATCCATAAAGATTGGACGATGACATTATGGTCACAGATTGATTAAATTTTATCAGTAAAGATTGGGAGATGACGGTATGGTAATCGATTGATAGAATGATATCACTAAAGATTGGATGATGACTGCATGGTCATTGATTGATTAAATTATATCACTAAAGATTGGAAGATGACAGTATGGCCATGGATTGATGGAACGATATCAGTCAAGATTGGAACATGACAGTATAGTCATGGATTGATGAAATGCCATCAGTAAAGATTAGAAAACGTCAGTATGGTTATGGATTGATGAAATGATATCAGTAAAGATTGGATGATGACAGTGTGGTCATAAGTTGATGGAATGATATCACTAAAGATTGAATGATGACAATATGTTCATGATAACAATATGTTTCATGGATTGATTAAATTATATCACTAAATATTGGACGATGACATTATGGTTATAGATTGATTAAATGATATCAGTAAAGATTGGGAGATGTCAGTATGGTAATGGATTGATAGAATGATATCAGTAGAGATTGGATGGTGGCAGTATGGTCATAAATTGATGAAATTATATCACTGAAGATTGGACGATGATAGTATGTTCATATATTGATGTAATGATATCACTAAGATTGGATGATGACAGTATTATCATGGATTGATGAAATGATATCACTAAAGATTGGACAATGACAGTACGGTTATATACTGATTAAATGATATCAGTAAAGATTGAGAGATGACAGTATGGTCATGGATTGATGGAATGATATCAGTAAAGATTGGATGATGACAATATGTTCATGGATTGATGAAATGATATCAGTCAAGATTTGACGAAGACAGTAAGGCCATGTTTAGATTGAACCATATTAGTAAAAATTGGACGATGGTAGTATGGTCATGGACTGATTGAAACATATCAGTGAGATTAGATGATAACAGAACGATCGATTGATGA
>KN885601.1:15042-39565 GCA_000934455.1 Apostichopus parvimensis | reverse complement strand
TGTTAGTCACCTGTATCGAACAATACTAGTTCTGTTTTGGTGACATATTTGCCCTACTCTAGAGATCAAGCATGATGCTAACTAACCGAAATATATATTTCCACAATATCCATATATTTGAGCTAATCTATATTCACGAGCCATTATTTGAAATATTATTTGAAAATGGCAGTCTGTCTTGATTATCATCAAGGGATGTTTCGTTATGCTGCATTTCATAGCTTCTTTTACCTAAGTCACATTTCTTCCTTAATCAGGTTGGTACCGTTACCACGGGAACCACGAATTCCGAAGATCTTGATCAGCTCGTTGTGGAGAATGCAGTTTACAGAGATGACAATTGTCTTTGTTTCAGTAGCGGGTATAAACCCAGGGAATCGGAGTCAGTTACCGTCTGGACACACAACTTTCAGGATCCATGGATTCCCGCCATTTTTGCAGTATCTCTCGTCTTTGGACTTTTTGCATTAGTACTTGTGGTCATTTTGCTACTTCTGCGCCGGTATCCAGTAACCCAAAAATCATCATTAGTAGCAAATATTCTGCTGTTAATTGGTATAATGTTGATGTACTGCGCAAATATATTCTATACGAGAGTCCCCACTAACCTCCTGTGTGGTTTTCGACAATTCGGTACAGCTTTTATCTACGCTTGGGTCTTCGCAGCTCTCCTAGTGAAATGCTTAGCAACCTTCATGACTCTGGACCGTAAAAGTGGATATGACACTACTGATAATACGGGAAAGAAAAATAAGCTAGGACCTTGGTCTCAGTTTTGGGCTTTTGTAGTCTTTCTCATTCCCCAAATCGCTCTTTCGATTCAGTGGATTGTTCTCTCCTCTCCACGTGTGACGTCAATGCCTGACACCTGCAATGAACCGTTGTGTGATGTCTCTAACCGTAATATCGTTTTGTCTATGATCTATGTTTTTGTTTTGGTTCTTCTGACTTTGGTTTTTTCAGTACTTCGTCTTAGAGATCCCAGAATAGTGCATGAATCCAGGTCTTTGTTCCTTAGCAGCCTATCTAGTATCTTCTTAATGGTCGCTTGGATGATCTGCTTCGTCAATGCAGACACGATATATCAAATACCGTGTATCTGTGTCGGTATAACCGCCAATGCTACCGTGATTTTGTTGTCGTGTTTTTGTCCAGTGTGTTGCATTATTACGTACGGCAAAGGAACGACGAAACCAGAGACAGAAGACGACAAACCTGACGACGATGCTGATCACGGGGACGATATCGCCTATGTTAATCCAGGTAAATCAAATAACCTTTAAACCGAATGCTAATTCGGTATTTAATGATGATGATATGATGATGATGATGATGATGATGATGATGGTGGTGGTGGTGATGATGTGATGATGATGACGACGACGTCGATGATGATGATGATGACGACGACGTTGACGACGACGATGACGACGATAATGATGACGATGACGACGACGATGATGATGGTGGAAGGCGGGATATGCCCGAAGGGGCTTATGGGTTACAACTTCCAATTCAACATTTTAACTCAAATTTGGGATCTTTTCGATTTAGAAAGTCATTTCAGATGGTGAAACCGTGTGTTGCTCTTGGATGAATAACCCACCTTACTATGATCCCGGCCGTATTTTTTTCGGTCGAATATCCAGGTTTATAGAACATTAACACCAGTTTTAAACTGATAATCCAAGTTTATCGGTGATGAACCTGGACTTTCGAGCGATAAAATTTGGATTTCGACGAATAATCCATGATGTTTTCGACCGACATTCCCATTTTTTCCATTTTTATATTAATGATCCAAGTTCATGGTTGATAATCAAGGTTTCCAAACCGATAATTCAGTTCTATCGCTGAAAATACTGGAACTTGGATTAACAAGCCGCAATAAACCTATATTATCGGTAAATATCACAGGTTTATCGATTGATAACTCAGGAGTTTTGACCGAATAGTCAGGAATATCTTATTATTGTATATTTGGCTTGTCTTACATGGTTTTTTTTCTTCTGTGGACACGCCACAGCTATACATTGGCACGAAGATGTCTAACCTCATAATTAAATTTAATTAAATGTAATGACTTGACCGAACGTCGTTGAAGTGAACGCGCTGCATCATGTTAACGTATATATTTCGCAGGGTGGGACGGTTGTGATGGGGGAGGCCGTTCGGGATATTTACAGCCTAGTATATATCATCTTTGAAGACGAGATAGATTCAAAGCTTTACAAGTTTTGTGACATTAATTTTGCAATCGCACAATTATATTATATTTCCCCGTGTATATATCTATAACAAAAGAGATCGGAACTGGATAAACATGGTAAGGGCACCGACTCGTCGTTTATACGCTGTAATTTCAAAAATGGCGAAAGATAGCTTGCAAAGACTATGGAGCAAAAACTCAGTGAGGTTTGGAGCCCCTTCCAATGGCGATATTTGTATGTGCCCAATTAAGACGACTGTAAGCAGGCACTTTTGACAATCTTGTAAAAGTAACGATTTTAGTGAAGATATTTCATCCAATATAGGTTTTGTATGGTCTCAAGTTAACTCATGGATTATGACTGAGGTACGGTATATGAAGCTAGCAATCAGTAATTTGATAAGTGAAAGGATCCAACTGAATGCAACGAGATATATAGAACATCCCTGGCAACGAGGTTAGGATAGGAGCCTGGAAGGATGGTGGTAACATACTGTCCCTTCCCCCGCCTGTGTATGATCAAGTGACTGCATACTTTTTCAAATAACTGAAACTTTGAACTGCCAAAATTTACCTTTCCTGATACGCACGCTAAACATTTGAACTTTAAATATTATGTATTAATCGGCGTCGAATCCCAGTCTACTCGATACCAGCCCTTATAATGTGTGAGTTATGGTGGTGAGGCGCATAAACTCAAGCAATGATTTCGTCACATTTGTTCGGCTGATTTGTTGAAAAGGATGTAGTTTAGCGGAAACCAACCATGAAACAAAATCTATAACAAAGTTGAAGCTCTGTTTCACCTTAGCAACTTTTTATAAATATGCCTCATTTGTAGTGACGTCACTACTGATACCGCCGAATACTCAGTAATATTTCTCCTTTGCAGCTTTTGCGTCACCGACAGAAATACTTGACGAGGGAGAACAGAATAACAGCTCTTAAGAAAAAAGACGTAAAAACGATGCAGTTTATGGTCCACAGGGGCATGTTTCTCAAACTGCGGGGGAATGTGCATTGCTAGTTCACATAGTGTAGGCGTAGTTGCTTTCTACTCGTTTCATGCAGGGCTGGACTTCGTATATTTCTTCCTTTAACCTCTAACCTACTTTCCAAGAAGATAATAAAGGAGAAACAACCCCAACCATTAGCTTTACTTAATAGCAAATCCCTGCTTTATTAGTTATAGAAGCGCCTAAAAAAAGAGAGGGGAGTCTAGCTTAGCCTCCAGGGTGTAGCCTCTCTAACTTACAAATTATTACAATATCCATCCTTGCATAATACAAAAAGCGTTGTACTGTAACCTGGTAACTAACGAAGGGCTTAAATAAGCGACCTCACCACCCCCCCTCTCCACCCCCGTCCCTTGTCATAGAATCCAACGCGACCTTCCACAACCAAAGTTTACAAATAGGAAACCTAATTTCATTACTTGTTCAAAGACTTATAGCAAACTTGAACATATAGCTGTTTGGCAGTTTCATATCTTGATCATCGCACGATCGATATTTATTTCTAATTCTCTTCTCTATAGTAAGAAGTAACGAATGGTCACGGTGTGAACACCTTGAGCCAAAGGAAGTAGAAAACTGCTCCTTCTTCTCCTTTGTTTAATACATGGATTATGAAATAACAACGCTTAGATCAGTTAAGGGACTGCCACTGATTATTATTCTTCTTCCCGTGTCTGTTTTCTTCCCACCATTAACTGATTATCTTCATTAACCATAGTTTCTATTTAACTAAACCGCGTACCCGACTCATTTTTGTCTTAATCTGTGATGGTCTGTTGCTATAGTTTCTAATAATTGGTGGTAGATTTGCTGGAGCAATAGCTGGGACCGATTTCGGTTAGTTTTAGACTATAGCCCCATCAGCTTTCTTTAGATACATTGTTAGTAGTATGTTATATTAGGTTAAATGAAAAGAAAACTTGAGGGGGTGGGTTTGGGACTTTGGGTGGGGAGGGGGTGGAGGAGAAAAGACGAACGCTTTATTTTTAACGTTAGCTGACATTTAATTCTAAATGTTAACATCCTAAAGAATTCTACGCCTATAATTTTTAAGTTCTTTTACTGGAAATAAATCATCACCCTCCAGTAATTATTTTCAAAAATTACTAAGGAATTGAAGAAAGTATGTAGGCCTATATGAAAAGTCTGAGTCTGAAAAAAGGTTGAGAGGCCCGGAGCCCTAATGTAAACAGCACCTTGCGTTTAAAAGTGATCAAGAGGATGCGTAAACCATCTCCCACCGTGCGATATAGTGTAGGCTCCCACATTGCGCTATAGTGTAGGCTCCCACATTGCGATATAGTGTAGGCTCCCACATTGCGATATATTGTAGGCTCCTACATTGCGCTATAGTGTAGGCTCCCACATTGCGCTATAGTGTAGGCTCTCACATTGCGATATAGTGTAGGTTCGCTTCGCTGGCTTTATATGCACTTGTTATCATCCTTGGCTACACCCCCCCCCCTCCCTTCCCCTAAGTTAAGGCGTTGCGCCACAGTAGGCCTATATCATAACACATGCAACCAATTTGTTAATAAGGTCAGTCTCCGCTCTCTATATAATCTTTTCGGACTGAATATGCTCTGGTCCAATCCTTGGCCATTGACGTTAGCAGTTATAAATTTATTTGCTATTACTTGAATATTGGCTTTCTTTTGTTTTTCATTCCAGCTTTCCTCAACACCATGGATGAAGCAACCCATTTGTGATTGGTCTAAATTTGATAAACAACAGGTTTAAGTTTATTCACGGCAGATTGATCTACGTGTGTGGCCCGTTATACACAACAAGTTTGCTCTTTACATGATAAAGAACATATTACAATGGTCCCAATCGTTCCAGTCTGTGTAATGTAAACGATTTTCCAACTATTTTAAAAGACTTAATTTAGTGTATAGTATACATTTTGCAAAACGGGTCGAATTTCAATGTTTAGTACTGTCTTTCATATGTAAATATATGATTATTATAAACGGTGACGCTCGTCTGATGGTAAAAAATAGAATAAGTTAAGGTTTAAAAAGGTTTCTTAAGAAACACAAATTTGTACAATAACTTTCATTTCCAATGGATCTTTTTTTCTTCTCCAAATTGCTGACACTAGACTAAAAAGGTACGTTCTAAGGTGATTCCCCTTGGCGTTCACACATTGTTTCATGCATATTCAGTGGCATACGTGATCATTTGGAACAACTCGTTTAATTCTACGGGAAGTGAATGAGATCTCCATGGCAACATACAAGAAATGGAGCTGATTTAATGTGGCAATATACCAACTTTGGAGATATAATTAGCGATTACGTCAAATAGGTTAGTAACCAGCCTCGACGAACTTACATTAGTCCAAGCTAGAAGAACATGTTTCTGGCCAAGCTATGCATTAGGTTTATCTTGTTCTATTTGAGTAGGCCTATACGTACTAAGGACAGCCACAATAGACCACGTGTACAAAAAGTTAACGCTTCGACCCTGTCCCCACAAATTGACAGTGGTTTCATGAACCGAGGACAATTATTTTCACACAGCCCCTTTTTGAAGTCTTCAGTAGTATATTAAAGGGTGTGAAGACTCGCGCAAAGAGAAACATCTAATACCGGTAATTTGACCTAGTTTCGAATGAGGTGTAACAGAAGTGTTAAACACCACCATCGATCCCAGAAACTTTACACATGCACACAGCTTGCTACCGTCGGTAATTAGACACTATTGTACAGTCAGTACATACAGCTGCGGTCAATACCCACAGCATAGTATAAAAACGATACAGCGATGGACATCTCAGGTCCAGCTAAATATAACAATTAAGGTATCACGTTTCATTACTGTCTGAATTTTGTAGCGACACGAACAAAACATCACTTGCAAGCAACAGAAAAGTTAACTTTTTCAGATGGCCGCACGCGGTTTGGGGCGAGTCTTCAATGCCTTTTCGCTTATTATGTGCCCATGGACGCCCCCCCCCCTCCTCTAGGCCCCCGTCAGGCATACTCATTGGAATTGTGACTGTATCCTAGCGATCTTGTTCTGCCTAGTACCTTGTATGAACAAAATGTCCCTGTGTACGAGGACGAATCAACATAATCCACTTTTAATCCAAATCCGGCCTTTAATCTAGACTGTCACCATATAGTCATGGCGGTGTCATGTCGAGTACATGGAGTCCCTTAGAAAGGGAATAAAGCCTACACACCAAACATCACCTTGGTAAAGCTAAAAGGTTGGTGAACAATCTACTATTTACTCTGCTCAGTTGTCAACTTACAGTTCATTGAAGCGAGTACACACTACATATTTCTTAAATATTTAAGTTCAGGTTCCCACGCACACAGTATCCATTCATTATCGGGTGTTATTTGGTGTTTGCATTAGACGACCTAGTCAAGGGTAGACCTGACGGCTCTGCGTGTTGACATTGTATGGACTTCAGTTAATCATGGGCATGAGGCTTTTAAAAGTTAGTTTCAACGAGGGGCGGAGCCTTTTACGTGACGGTTCGTCGGCACCTTACAATACGGGTAGGTCGATGTTCCATTCAAGAATGACGAAGAAGCACACGACGAATTGTATATCGCTGTTAGTATATACATGGCAAAGGTTTATGGAAGTCTATTCTTTCTTTAATATGATTAGGTATTTTATTATATTCTTTAACTCATCTTTTTGGTATATAAATATTATACATATACATATATATATTTATGTTTGTATGTGTGTATGTATATATATATATATAGATATAAATATATTGCATCATGTTTGATCTCTAGAGTAGGGCAAATATGTCACCAAAACAGAACTATAGTATTATTCGATACAGGTGACAAACGCGCATACAGTGGAATTACGACCTTCCTTACCGGTTTCGAACCTCTGGACATACAATCAGCGTCCATAGCCTAGAGGTTAGGGTGTCCGCATATAAAGCGGGAGGCCCAGGTTCGAATCCTGGTGGAGGCTGGAAGTTTTTTTCAATGTTCTTGATTTTCCAACTCACTGTATATATATAAAGGGGTGTATCTGTCGTTTTAAGCTTTTGAAGAAAAGAGAGAAACTGCTCCTAAATCTTACGCATCTTTTAATTGTAACATGGTAAACAAAAAAATGTAAATTGAATACATTTCCTTAGAGCAAGAGATGTCCACTCTGTTTTAATTTAATTTTTGATCTTGTAACTTGGATTTAATCCTGCAGTCCTCTGTGAACCAGGTTAGCCTTTCTCCCAACCTCTAGCCTCCACCAATGAGGCTTCTCGTTGCATCAACTTTGGTGTATCCCCAGCTCTAGCCTCCACCAATGAGGCATCTCGTTGCATTAACTTTGGTGTTTTCCCCACCTCTAACCTCCACTTATGAAACTCCTCTTTGCAGTAACTTTTTTGGTGGGTCAACGAGTGTCTGATTTGTAGCTTGCTATTATCACAGAAACGTTATCATTTGAATGACACCTCAGTGGTAGTTATTAGCCATTTTCGAACTATGGCCCCAAACCCTCTCAACCCACATTTTGATTTTACAATGATAAATATGACCTAAACTGTCCAGCATTCAACAAGACCATGTGAATATATTCTTTTGTAAAGCTGTCACAGATTCCCTAAATGGCCTATTAATTGGCATGAACATAGCCGGGGAGGGGAAGGGGGTGGTCACTCACCTCCGGTCGTCTGTCAGGGGTAACTGCTTTGCCCGGGTTTTTTTTTCATTCAGCCATGGAAGGATTGGACAACTACAGGTGTACCCTCCCCTCACTCCTCGTTTTCAACATCACACAGACAATATATTAGCAAAACCTCCATACTGGGCTACTTATATGGACCTAATTTTTAGTTCAAGAATGCCCTAGAACCCACCATTCAACATCTCCTTCATAAAATACTTCATTCGAATCTGGCCCTCCCATAAACATTAAGGTCACTTTCTACATCAGTCAGGGCAAAGTTTGCATTATCCCCATCCCCCCCCCCCCCCCCCACTCACACACTGCAACTTTGGAATCCTGTGCATGCCTAAAAGTCGGCTGGGCACTTTGTTACTTGTAAACATATAGATATACAAACAGACAGACAGAAACACCAGCTTTGAGCCACAATGACCAGTTTTTTTATGCATTTTTTTACCCTTTTATTCATTTTGTGACAATCCTTGACTAAACATAGTACTGAAACAACAAACATGATACATTTACAACTTGAATGTTAAATCTATCGGTAGCTAGCCTAGCATGGCAGGGAAAAAAATATACCAAATTTCAACCATTTACCTTTCTTGAAAACAGATTTAAGTAAACGGCGTCATGGGGCTAGTATATAGCTACAAATAGTTTCGACTGTTGAAAATGTAAAACACACATTCAACTTATTCCTCTTATCGAACAAGATTAGTTAACCTATGGCCTAATACTCAACAAAACCGATAACACAGAGTTAATGTTATGACATAAATTACTACATTTGCTAAAAATATTCGTTTTTCTGACACTTAAACTGCTGATTGAAAATTTTTACAAAAAATGGTCGAATCTACAATTACAAAACGGTATTTGTTTACTTGCATCGCGGTGGCACATATGTAAATAGCAACTTTTTTCAAATATTATACAAGGCTTAACTTTCTTCCAGATAAGTTCAGACCAATTCCAAGCCAGAAATAAATTAAGAGTACCATGCGAAAGCACGCACAGGTATCCACGCTTTTGTCTTCAGATGATAAGGAAAATTAAATATTCATATCATGGGTGCTTTGATTGGTTGTCCACCTTTCAAAGAATTGGACGATCAGGAGCAGTTTTTAAGTCTGATGCTCCGAGAGGATTAGATATCAGATTAGAACTCAGCAAAAAGTTGCACGAGTCTTTTATTTGTTGACACGAGAAATTTTCGTGGGGCAATTGAAAAAAACAGCAGGCTTTTGTAGTGACAATGAGGTGCGGCAACAGACAGAAGAATAAGCATAACAGAACATGACTTAGGTTGCATATAACATTAGATAAAGCTGTACTTCCATTCTAAACAGAGAACTGAAAGATGAGGATGACATCAAAGCAGTTCACAAGCACTAATACAAGGAAAACTGAATCGTTTGATAAGGCACAAAATATTTTATCTCTTCATGGAAAAGGTGAAAACTACGAAGACGTTTGATCTGTTCCAAAAACAACAAAAAATTTGCCCAACAAAATTTGCCATTGGATACCCTGGTCACATTTGCAGGAAAAGAATAATCTTGCTAATAAACTTCATTTCCAGTTAGAGTCAAGTACCCATTCCATTAAGTAGTGGATTACGTTCTACACCTCTGTAAGTACTACAGCATTTTTACCCCCAACTGATAAGTCTTAAATACTCATCTGGAATACCTTCCCGCCAGATGGTTCTGTTTTTCATATGCTTTAAACCAGCCATACAGGACGCTTGCTAATAACACAGGTAGACTGACTATCTGCGCAAAGGAGTGATGTATATGCAACATCAGGAAGAATGGACATATATTAATTAGCGAGTTATCTTCCACGGAATCCATGGATTAAGACATTTGGCACACTTAGCAATTCGAGGACAGAAAGCACAGGTCTTGAAACACAATTAAATTAAATTAACACAGGAAGAAAATACTTTATATGGCATACAGTTAGCTCATACATCTTTGTAGTGTCAAAAGTAAACTTTTTTTTTTTATTGCTACTGGTGTTTAGTTGTTCAGCTAATTTCACATTTTCCACAAATTTTCCACAAATTCCACATTTTAGAGGAGGGGGATATAATTTCCACATTTTAATGTCATGATTTGATATTCCTTAGTTACAATTGATTCTCAATTCCTACTGGTAGATATGTTATCTACTGCCCCCCTCCCCAAAATACCCTTCAATTTTAACCAGATCGTTTAACTTTATCCATCAGTAACGACTAGCGTTTTAACGTTGCTCAACGAGACTGCAAAGAAATAGAGAACAGAAAGAGAATTCCCACAACCAGTAAGAAAGAGTAAAATTTTCATGAAATGGAACCTTTGCCTTCCCATACTCATACGTTGCTGCCATCTGTTCTCGGGGGAATCATCAACTTCACGCTTACCGACAAAATGCTAGTATTATGTGCTTCGTTGTAAACATGGAGAAAAATAACAGAAAGTCCAGCCCTGTCAACCTAAATCATCCATTTTGAACTGTGCTAATGCTCCAACCCTGTCAACTTAAATCATCCATTCTATTACGGCATTACCACATAGGCTTCGTTTACAAACTGCAAGCTACCTTCATTTCAAACGCCAAACTACGAACACTCAGAGTTTGTAGACCGAGCCAGACCATTCCTTCATTTGACCTTGACTGAGGTTAACAGGAGCTTTATTCATACGGTGGTGATCACTGAGCAAAACGAGAAACTAACTGAAGAACTAGAGAATGTCAGATGGTACACTTTGAACACTGGAAGAATTCCAATTTTAAGTCCCTAACATTTATTTCAAAATAGGAAAGGGATGAGTCAGACTATACAAACACACAACCCATTATTATTTGTTTTCACTTGCATTGCTGTTAACTTGTACTTGTAATAAAATGGACAGCCTCAAAAAATACAACTGTCCACAGTGTTATTGAAAATATTGCATGTGTGTGTTTAAAGTAACATCAAATTGCATTTGAGTCTGATAAACAAAATTTTGGTCCGCTACTGTAACCGAATTAAAAGTAAACGTTTAGTCTAGATACGTAGCGTTTCATGAGTGTGAAAAGCGACGGACGGGCTTGCAATGCCTCCCGTAGTAATACATTCTGCTGCCCAGTGATCATCAATGCATGTCAAAACTAAATATATCATCATTAATACCCTTTGAAACATCATTCTTTGGGGCAAACATTTGCTCGCAACGCATGACTAACGGCAAAGGCACAACCCTAATGAAAGCAAAGCAGTCACATTACAGTTTCATCGTCCATGGATTTGAAGACGTCCAGTGTTGACTTTAGGAGAACCGTATAAGCTGTCACTGTTCAACTTAACTGTGTTAGTCACACTCTGACAAATACTTGCCCCAACACCCATTCCGTATGCATGACAAACTTACGCATAATATATATATGCCATGTGAATACTGTTTCAAAGGGTACACAAACCTTCACCGAAGGTCACTAATTACTACTCATTGTCTGGTTATATATTGGGGACCACCGGTAGATAAGGTCCTGTTTCACTAATTACAACTCATCAGCTGCTTTTATATTGGGGACCACGGGTAGATAAGGTCCTGTTTCGTATTCTGCAGGTACCTCACCCTCTCGCGATTCCTTCTTAAAGAAGCCCAAATTTGACAAGAACTCATTGCACTCCTCACGATTTTTCTTAGCGAGATCAAATCTCTGTGGGACAAGTGAAAAGAAATGCAAATATGCGGTAACATGGTGAATCATCATTACTTTTTCTGACTGTGGGGGTTGTGGGCTGTGAACAGTATGCATATATATAAGGAATTATTAGTTGACACTTACATTATCCTCTTTACCCTTGGAGTAGGACGACTGTGTTTTTAAGAAGGGGTCAAAACGTTCCGGGACAATTCAATTGAGCGAACAGTAATCATCAAAGATATAATAACAAACAGCTCATAGAAAACATGAAACACAACACAATCTGAGTCCATCTAGTTCAACTACGTAATCAAATTAATATTCGATTCGTTAAGTTCAGCTAATTGCAGCATCGACGAGCAAAGCAGTCTTTGTATGTGTGTACCATCATCGATTCCATCAGTGACGTAATTCGCCAGGACCCAATAAACATCAGTACAATAACATGTAAATACTGCTACACATATTAGACTACACAAGTAGATAGAGATTGAATGGCCGGCACTAGTCTACATCTACGGCCGTACACTCTGGTACAGAGATCTATAACATAATGGCATAATTCTCCAGGACCCAATAAACATCAGTACAACTTGTATATACTGCTACACATATTAAACTACACAAGTCTATAGAGACTGAATGGATGGCACTAGTCTAACATCTACAGCCGTACACTCTTTTACAGAGATCTATAACATAATACTTCAAGACAAGGAACTCACCTCAATTTCTTCCCCTTCTCCATCTAAAAGAACAAGGAATGGTGGTGCACCGGGCTTAGGTTTAAATTCTACATTATGACTGTATCAAGCGTGTTAAGGACAAGATTGGTACAAGTTAATTGATCATTTTTGATAATATACTGTAAAGGCTTATGAAATTAAATTGCTTACCGACTACCCTCATATACTACAGTGGATACACAAGAAGAGAATGAAGGCAAAAAGAAGAGAAAGAAAGACGAGGGAAGAAGAAAAAATCATAAAGAAAGTATGCCTGGAATCTTTAAAGTGTTATACTGTAGTACAAAGTAAAACTTTCAGTTGAGAGACACCCTAAGACATGAAGTAATAAAGGTGGCCACCAGAAGTAATAAATTTAAATACATTCACATATATTAAATTAACTGAAGAAGTGAAAGTTTTCTATAGTCTGAAAACCATTTAATTTTCAAAGTGCGTATACACCCCCATAAGCTACGAGGAATCAGTGCAAGAACAAACAAACCTGAATCAATACACACTATGTACACATCACAGCAAAGACTCAACCTAAATATCACATTTATTTATGTAGACCTTCACATGTTTCCTGTCATGTTTCTACTATATATAATCAATATGTTGGACTTTTTAATAGCAGTCTCTTTGTTGCTAGAGGTATTGTGAGTCACATGCAGGACCTGATGACCTTTATCATCAATTCAATTCAAATTTAATTCTCCCTCTGGAGTTGGCAATTCTTGATGAGCAAACTCCGGGTATACTATCTTTATTGTGACATAGCCCCACCGTTGAGGCCTAGTGTAGCCAATTTATGGACCAATGCTCTCCTAGATCACCACAAATGACACACCATGGCATTGAACATGATTTTGTTACAGCTCCTGATGTGTTAAAAGATTTGTTCACTTTTTAAAGAGTTTGCTCTGGAGCTAAAACTGTTTCAGAACTATAAAAATAATTTTATTCTTCATTTTATACACTTTAAAATTGGTTAGCTTTTTTTTTGTGACATAGATCTCTTAAATCACCCATGACAAAGGCATTTGTTAGGCATTTAGGACCAAAATCTGTGATGTCACAGCCAACCTGTGACAGTTGGCACCCTTATCACTTACTTATTGTTCAAGTACAAAATAACACAACATATGAATTCAAGTAGACAACAGCAAGTTCTCATGAATGACACTACAAATTATACATCCCCCATGGGTACATTCCCTGAACTTGGAGACCATAGAGAAATGCAAGATATGACAAGAAAGAGGCACAATTTCTCTTGTATGGTCTGCTTGTGGTTGCTTTTATTCTTACTATAGCCTAGGTCTAGTGAACACAATAAACATACAGTAGCAGCATCAATGGATCAACAAGCATATAAATCCATGATATATCCAACAAGAGGATTAATAATACAACAGAATGGAACTACTTATAAAACAGTATTGACCAGGTTCTCAACCCTACAAAAGAACTGGAACAATGAAGTCACAGGCCTACCACATTCTTTGGAATCTCCTAATACATTTAGGTAAAGCAATTGAGAATTGCGATTACATATCAAATTATCAAATCTGGTTCATTAAGATTGTAAAGGATACAAAAAAGGGACATCCTTGAAGATGAAATCTTTCACCTCAGGAAGTTTATTTAAACGTCATCCACTGCAGCTCTGAAAGAAAGCCAAAGGAAACCAATCAATGGATACTATGCAGGTTGTGGTTGGTTAGTAAAGATCTGTCGGTTCTCCAAATTTGCATATTTAACTTGGATGGTCAGACAACTGCTTAATATCAGTGATGGTAGTAAAAAGTGTGTATTTCTATACATATAGTTTATGAGCCATCCAGTACTGGGCCCCAAATTTCATCATCACCAACATCATATGAAGAGACTGACTCTTCGTGAGTTCCTGCTTGCAGGAGGATCTAAAATACACATACATACATAAATCATCACAATAAAATTGCTGCTAACATTCACAGGGGTAGGCCCTACAGAATCCTAGAGGTTATGATCTTCCAAATTTTGTTTCCAGAGATGCTTACATAAATGAACATCATAGCAAAGCAAAGTGCTTTGACGATGGTAGTAAACTACAAGTTAGGTCTACTGTATGTACCTCACTTGATGGTATGAAGCCGGTAGGCTAGTTACATCGATTACCAATACCATGTTACTGTTAGATGATTTAACTTTAATGTGGAATATTTATTCCTCTTCTATAACTTGGTATATAGTCTATATGCACCTACAATATGGCCTCGTTATACTACTGTAAGGTAGCATATGTTACTTTTGAAATCAAACCAAAGTCAGGCCTAACCTAGTCATTCTATGAATAACTGATGAAACTGTTACTTAATGTTAGGTCCCTAGGGCAAGTCAAGTTAGCTCAGTAAATATACCTACCTCTATTTTTGCACTCATAACGTCAGCAGCTTGAACAGAAATTGCTGTGCAGATGACTGCAAACAGCACGAGGAACACCTTTGTAGGTGTCATTGTTACTTCAAGTTTTGGAGATCTGAAGTATATACGTATGCTCGTCACAAATGTTAGATGAAGACTGATGCCGGAATGTCGTGTACACAGTACAGCATTGTTTGGTGTGCATTTGTACATTAGGTATCGTGGTTTTAATTTCGCGAATCTACTGCACATAAACAAGATGCAGTTATTTAGGACCCAGCATAGTTTTCCACTGGTATCTTTTTTCCTTATTTTTATTTCAATTTATATCTTAAATGAATTTGAAAAGACTAAATGTATACGCATACTTATTAAAAATAGGCATTTAATGGTTTTATTACAGATAAAAAATTGTAATTGCATTTCATCTTGTAAAGGATCCGTTTATTTATTTATTTCATTGACACGTTGATCAATATCGATGGCGGTATTCGAATTCTTACATATAAATAAAGGTAACTACTGTATTTTGATCCTGGCTGATATACTTAGGCGACAGTCGCCTGAAAACTTTTCACAAAATAATTAGGATTGCAATATGACGAAACAGCGGACTACTCCTCTGTTTAAAAAATAATGGTAATTACTAAAATTGCGGTAAACTAGACAAGTTGAAGGCCTATAAACATTCTAACTGAATACATTGAATTTGCAGCCCAACATAAATTAGACGTCGGCGTCTTATGACAGCGACCATATACACCGTACTAATTACAGAGCGAGATTGTGGGACAAAGAGTTGGGTAGGCCTATCAATGGTTTTACCTAATGCAGGCGTCACACTGTCACGAAATTGACACCAGATGGCCATACGAATATGGAATTTTGAATATCGCGCGAAGATGGCCCCGAACTTGGTCAACAGCCAATCAACAACCGAAGCAAGTACGATGCCAAGTACGATGGCACCCGAACCACACACGAAGGCAACGCGAAGATGTGCATTTCCATTAAGTAGTTTACCCGCAGGACACACGAATGCCACACGAAGGCCACACGATGGCTACACGAAGACGTATTGATAAGTACATTGTCGAATGCTAGAAAGGCAAATAGCAAGAAATGACAAAGTGAAATAAAATAATGCTTTGTTATTGTAAGAGGAGGTGCTGAGCCTGTTAGAGTTGCTCATCATGTTCTCTGAGGTGCATCGAAAGAAGCAATGCTGCTGCCTTCTTTTTCCTGGTTGTCTCATCACCAAAGTATGCCATTTTGCAGGAACTGAATTGTGGTTAATTGTGATTGTGGTTGTAGCTTTGGGAGTTTACACACGCCTCTGCTCTGTAGAGTTGCTCAGGACTGACTGAGAAAGATGCTCCGAGGTAGGCCTTTATATGTCCACGTTACCATGACACCTGGGAAACGCTTGAGGTTCTCAAATTCGGCTGTCTTCGCCGACACCGTGGTCCCATCTCGATGTCATCGTACTATAAAACGATGGTTACACGACGGCATTGCGACGGCATTGCGATGGCTTCACGTAGTCTTGTTGCCTTCCTAAGACAATCGGGCAGCTTCTTGTTTCCTTCGTATTGTCTTCGTGAGGCGAAAATGCCCGATGGCACCGATGATCACACGAAGTAAAAACGAAGATGACACGATTTGATAAGATGCCCTCACGATGGCCTTACGAAGGGCAAAATGGACACACGAATTCAACACGAAAATGAACCTTCGCAAGGTCTTCCGGCAATTTTTTGGCATGCCAAAGATTTCGCCACCGCTCACGAAGTTGCTGCCGGAGCCTGAAAAACTCCACCGGCGGTCATACGATGGCTTAAGATGCCCTCACGAATGGCCCGATGTTTTTACGATCAGAGCCGAATTTGAACATATTCTTTATTGTGTGTCCATCTGGTGTCAACTTCGGGAAAGTGTGACGCCAGCATAAAGAACCTGAATTAGCCATGGAGTTGGACTATACGTTTCTTAATGATGGTTTTTAATTCGATGGATTTTTTTTCAAACAAAAGCACCCCAAAAGAATGACCTTGATTTATCTGTCATATTACTATATTTAAAATAAGTTAAAATAAGTTCATGATATGACGTGTTGGCTATAATAATTAAAAAAAAAGGTGAATGACTTGGAAACTGAGTTTGTTGCAGCATGTGCGGATCCATGGGTCTTTATGCCTACATCCCCCTTTTCAACCCCACCCCTTCCCCTAAAACTGAAACTTTGCTTCTAGACCTAATGATATCTAATAAACATCATGCCTCATAATGCGAGTCCATTTCACGTTTAACTTCAGGGTATAGGGGCCGGAGGACCCCCATGCAGACTCCAGTCGACTTCAACGAATCCAAGACCACACCTGGCCTACTTCTTTTTAATCCACGCACCCACCCCCTGGTAACGGTGTATCGGGGGGGAAGGGGGGGGGGTACGCGTGAATGTTAGGTGGAGAGGAAATCGTGTCCCGAGCGTGCACGTGTGGCTACGCTCTTCAGTTACACTGGAATAAACTTATCAGAACGTTCCGGGTTGTGAATAAGTATCAGTTGAATTATCTGATCATTCGTTATTAAAACCCTTTCCCCAGAACAACAAGAAATTCAGCAAGTATCAACGTGGTAATGCATGGTGATGACATAGCTTACAAGCTTACATTTATAAATCGACTTCTTACTTCACTGTATGCTAACTTTAAGGATCTACAACTTCCTATCTACATAGGCATCATTCACAACATATAACCCCAAATCCTGAATCCAACTTATATAACAATGGTTATAGGCATGGTTTCGCTATTCCTTATTATCGACCGCATCAAACTAATATGTTTATACCATGTCTTATGTTTCGTCTTAATTGCTTTGACATTGGATTGTATATTAAGTTGTAATATCAATACCCAAAATGTATTTATATATGTTGTCAATGGATCCCAAGTTGTAGAAAATTGGATCGCAAGATTTTAAAGAAAACATTTTTTTGCCAGTGTCCATGTATGAGCAGATAACATCACACCTGCTAGCTTAAAGTTCATATTGGTACAAAATACGTCAAATTCCAATGTTTTCTCGAAAATGAACCATTTTGCTATAGGAACTTGAAAGCAAACTTCACAACGGTTCTTATATTGCTGTAGCCTATCCTTTCATTCAAGCAGTATATGTATGTTTGCATTATAGCTTCTGTGTTCTATTCTTATAGAGGAAAAATCCGATCGACGCAGCACTTTCATCCCATAACTTAGATCTAGCTGTTTATCTTTGTCCACGAAACAGCTGCTATAGAGTACTGGGATTCTGGGATGATGATTATACAGTGAACACCATGTAGGAATTCTGCCAGTGTGGAATCCAACCCCAAATCAGGTTCAAATTAGATAAATTATATTGATATTGGGCCGAGGGGATAATATCACATGTCAGAACCCAACATAATATTAATTTTCATATTGTTAAAAACAGGCAAACCAACCTGTCTTTTGCTAAAGTTGGGAGATTTACAATTTGCTATCCCCAAATATCCGGAGATTAGGGAGAAAATCGGGAGACAACTTAAATGTGACCACTGTTCTTTGACGCATAAATTAAACAGTACCTTTCGGCGTTCCAAAGTGATTATCGACACAGGCGCCAGCGTGTGTTCAACATTGTAGAAGAAAGAGAGGTAAACCGTTCCTAAACAAAATGGCATTAGTTTGTTCTAGTGAGTATTCTTTAAATGCTACTTTAATGACAATCGCCTCAGTTGCATGATATGTCTGGTTTGTTCTTCAGCTGAAGCTGCTCGATCGTGCTCTGTTCTATCTGTATACTGGTGATATCCTATCACATTTTAGCATAGTGTAGTGTGTAAAGTAGGCCTAGCCTATGCTATATTCAAATAGATTGGGCTTAACGTCTTACACAGTACAGCAGTTGTAAGCCAAAAGGCTATAGCACACTCGTCTAAGCCAGAAGATGATGTCAATTTGCAGGAACAACTGCAAGCTCAGTTGAGACACAAGGATATTATTTCTTGTCCATTTGAGAGATTTTGATCATAGGCCTATGAGTACTGGGATGAGAAGGAGGCCTAGGCCTAACCTGATTAGATGAACACTTACCACATTTTACCATTAGCTTAGCGAAAGAACGCATCCTAACAATCCTATAACATCAAAATGGCTGTGAAATAGTTATAGGGTGAAGTACAGTTATGCTAATGAATTTTTCTTCTTAAAAGAATAGTCCAGGTCAAAATTTCTTGTTGATATGTTAAAGAGGAACATAATCTAAGCATTCTGGTTAAATTTGCATTCAATTCCTATGTACTGTTTTTGAGATATTGACAATTACGACAGTTGAAGTTGCCGCCTTTCGTACCAAAAGTGAAATTGGAGCAAACAAGTGTGACGATATTGTTGCTCACTAATAAATAATGTTTTGTTTTCCTTAAAAGATTTACGTCTAATTTTATACACCACAATAGGATGCATCCATAATGTGAATGTACCATAGGTTTTGCTATTATATAAACTTCACATCCTCTTTAGACACACTAGTAACCCTATCCAATCCAAGGTCAAATCAATTGACTGAAAAATAAAGGAAAAACAGTGATCACATGTTTTTGATGATGGGGTGGTTGATGCTATTATTAATATCCTTTCAAAGAGTGTACAGTAAACATTTCAGTTGTGAGCTTTGTAACCAATGTTCACACCGATTTTACCCTGTGAAAGTTTGTCAACTGTTTCACCTTTCAACTTTCCTGAGGACAACCTGGATAGTGCTAAACTTTGACCTATATATTGCCATATTGCCAAGCTAGAACTCAAACACAAAAAGAGAAATTAATCATTTATCAATTGCAATATTTAAAGCACTTTATGCCATCCCTTAAATGAACAGAAATGATTTACAAAGAACTGCCTTAGGATATTCCTTTACTGCTATTTTTGTAGACAATATTATTAAATTCTTCATGTATGTATTTCCACTTTCCTTTACAGTTTCTCATGAAGTTCCGGAACACCCAGTTGTCTCACCCTCATCTAACCATGTATTTGAGAAACGTCTGATAGAGAAGTATATTGCCGAGAATGGTGTAGATCCAATATCGCAGGAACCACTGACTGTAGAACAACTCATCGATATTAAAGGTTTGTACATAAGTAAAATTTATTTTACAATTGTGTAGTGTATTGTCAAATCAATGTTGCCAAAAGATATGGTACAAATAAAGGCAGAGGGAGGAGAAAGGGGGGTGGGGATGGGAGCAGAAACTACCAGTGTGATAGAAACTGTAGCAATTGTAGTACTTAGGCACAGCCTCAAAGAGAAAAAAAACCTCCAACCCCTTCCCTCCCTCAAAGAAAATCAGAAACATTGTTTGAAGGTCCCTAGGAGCATAGACATGTGGAAATTTTAAATTAGCAAACACAAATGAATAACCTTGCATATATTCATTCCCTCATTTTTCTACTTCAAATCTAGTGAGTCCGCTTGTTAAACCCAGACCACCGACAGCCACCAGTATTCCAGCCATCCTGAAAATACTCCAAGATGAATGGGATGCATGCATGCTTCACAGTTTCACCCTTCGACAACAGCTGCAGACCGCACGCCAGGAGCTGTCCCACGCTCTGTATCAGCACGACGCAGCCTGTCGTGTGGTTGCCAGGTTAACAAAGGAAGTCACTGCTGCTCGTGAAGGTTGGCCATCATTCTTATTCGTTGTCAGTGCACATTGTTAAGGTTTTTTTTAAAGACAACCAGGTCTTACTTTTTGGGTGTCCGAACAGCAGCAAATTTGGTTGTTCAAAAAAATGTAGCAATATAACAAAGAATGATCAATATGTACACTGTTTGGTGAATAAAACACCGCCTTTGGGTCAGTATCTAGATGTGGGTATTTAAGTTTCTGCCGGACAACCTCCAAAGCTGGTCGTCTCTGATGATAGGAAGTTATATTTCACTGTTAAGTTTACTGCTGTTTATTGTTTAGGTCTGAGGTGTGCTTAATTTGTGCTTTATTTATTTGTGCTTAATTTGAAAATCTACCTGATGTTGCAAGAACAGAATACAAATTGGCAAAGTTGCTACATAATCTAGATTCTATGATGTGTGAGAAGGTGCAGACTGGTTTATGAAATCTATTCATAGCTTCTTTTGACTCTTATGTTTGATTGAAATTTGAAAAAATAACCTTGATAAAACTTTGACAGTAATGATCAAAGATCATGTTAATTATAATATCGTATAGTCTGTGACATCCTTGTCAGCATGCTTACTGTACATCTTTATCTCCCCAGCTTTGGCTACTCTCAAGCCCCACGCTGCACCAGGTATGGCACCCATTCCAGGTGCTCTCCCACCAGGTGCTGCGGCTCAACCACCAGTCCCAGAACCTATGGAGGCAGCAGAGGGTGGCCCAGCCGGCATGACTGATGAAATCATACAAAAGGTAAAGTTACGCCTGAGGAAACTGCTCTTGAAAAGAAAAAAAAAATTATGAAGGAAGAAAGACAGACACAGTTAAATGTATATGAATGAACCGTACACCAAGAAAGTTTACTCTTTATCTGATAACGAAACACGTTGGAAAACGTGAACACTGCATCAGAAAGTTGATTTTTATGATGTATAACAGGAGGAGTTTTCAATAGGCGGCCTGCAGATAAAACCCATCCAGTGAAACATTTCTTACCGACCTGCAAGAAAATAAAGCCAAAAATAAAAGAAACAGCTAAAGTAATGGCTCCAAGTCTTGCACTAATTGGGTTTGTATTACCCTTGTGGTCTTAAATTTGAGCACCCTACGGTCCTACCCTGCATGTAGCTAGGTATAGTTATAAGTTTGATTTTGTCTGTTTGCCATTTTCTCCAAGCTATGTTTGTCTTGGCTCTTTTAGTAAAATGAGACCCCCCCTGATCAACCTCGCACAATTTCAGTTGCGATGCAGAATTTGTTCAGGTCATTCCAATTGATGTTAGTTCCTTACTAAAGGTGCACACAAGAAACTCTGCGGTCCACCTGTGACCTGGCTAGTTTCAATACGTTACAGTACTTTGTGTAAACTTAAAAGCCATTAAAACATTCAGGACTGTTTGTCAATGATTGATCTCCTTCTGTTTCTTAAACAGCTGCAAGAGAAAGCCAACTTGCTTACAGCAGAGCGTAAGAAACGAGGAAAGAATGTGCCTAAAGAGCTGTTACCATCAGATGACATCAGAGTCTTCAAACCTAAAGCCTCTCATCCAGTGAGTAGTAAACTATTAAATTACTTGTTAATATTCTGTACTTTTTGAGAGAGAGAGTGTTTTACCTCCTGTGTTTCACTTCACAGAAATCTTACCTCAGACATTTTGATGTGTCAGATATTTCAAATGCAGAAGTGTATACATATTTGACTTGTAAAGTATAGTGTCTTGCACCGCGATATAAACAGCTGTTGAGTAGTGGGTGGCTTGAAACCAGCGTCGTTAGAAGTACAACTGTTTTTCTCAAATCATGTGATTGCTGTCAGATAAAGCTTCTCCAAATGCTTTCTTCATTACTTTGGAAATCATTAGCTATATAGTGGTGCTTGCAAGGGGGGCGTGGCTCCCCCCCCCCATCGTCAAAGGAAAATGGCTCACTTGGGGGAATTATTTTTACAGTCAGCAAGGGAAGAAGTAGACACCTTATATTGGGGGGGGGGTACATCCTCCTTTTAAAATTCACACAAAATTCTAGGCTATCAATAATTATAACAATGTGTTTAGAGCTACTTACAGACATCATTTATTGTCTAAATATGCCTCAGAATGCACCATCTGACATTAACATTACATTTCTATGTGGTTGAGGACCCCCCTGATGCCCTACATAGTAGTCTACTTCAACGACCCCAAGGCCTCATCCCCTCCTTTATAGAATCCTTGATACTTCTTGGGCCCTTCCATAAAGGTTTATGTCCCTGTCTAAATCTTTACGTTCAGTTGCATGGTACTCCTTCGTACTGTGGAATTACAGACTGGTAGTTTTCAATAAGCTACAAGCAGGAAGCTTGTTTTTCTTCATTTATTTTATTTTTGGGGTGGGGGGTGAGGAGGGGTCTGATCTTGAATGTAATAAGTTATAATGGTCTATGAAGAGCCAATATTAATCATAGATGATATTTATATTTACCTCCCCAGGGTCTACATAGTTCCAGTATTCCTGGTATCCTCTCCTTGGATCTGCAAGCAGCTGACACCAACAAAGTACTCACAGGTAAGCCCTTGCCTTAAATCTCATCCTAGCACTTGCCTCATCAAAATGTTCAGGGCATTTTGTGAAGTAAAAGTGGAGTGTATGAAAGCCCATGTTAAGGAATGATGTAACTTCCTACAGGGCAATTTTACTAGGATTTTATGTTTTGGTTGTTCCTTGGACAGCCATGTCTTACTAGTTGTCCGAAATAACAAGTCATGATCAATATTTACACTGTAGGAGAGATGTGTAAGTTTAGTGTATCGAACAGCAACATGGAGATGTGTAGGTTTAAAGGTTAAGTGAATAGAACAGCAACATGTACACTGTAGGGGAGATGTGTATGCTTGGTGAATAGAACAGCAATATGTACAATTTGGGAGAGATGTGTATGTTTGTTGAATAGAACAGCAATATGTATACTGTAGGAGAGATGTGTAGGTTTGGTGAATAGAACAGCAATATGTACACTGTAGGAGAGATGTGTAGGTTTGGTGAATAGAACAGCAATATGTACACTGTAGGAGAGATGTGTAGGTTTGGTGAATCAATATATATACACTATAAGAGAGATGTGTAGGTTTGGTGAATAGAACACCAATATGTACACTGTAGGAGAGATGTGTAGGTTTGGTGAATAGAACACCAACTTTGGGCCAGTAAAACTCGGGTGGATCCTAAACCTACCACTATTTTTATTTTATTTCAGTATCTCCAAAGTGATGGAGGGTGATACCAAGTGATTATTTTATCTATTTGGGGGTTTTTAGTAACAATTCAATCTGAATCAGAAAACAACTATTTGGTGTTTACAGAGGACCATCAACAATATTGCCAACTTTCTTCATTGAATAAAGTATTCTGCTTGGGGTTTATTTCTCAAGTTTGCCCTGATTTTTACTTTTCGCAGGCGGCGCTGATAAGAACGCAGTAGTCTTCAACAAGGAAAGTGAACAAGTCATCGCTGTTTTGAAAGGACACACCAAGAAAGTTACAAATGTTATCTACCACCCTACAGAGGTACGTACCTAGTCACTGACACTGCATGTTCAATTAGAGCACAAGACTTGCAATCCTAGCATCACTGGTTCAAATTCCATTCAATCCAAAAATGTGGTTGGTCTAATTTCCCAGTCAGTCTTCTATTGTTACCTTACGTAGGTACAATACATAAGAAGCTGAAAGTTTCTGGAAATCCATTCCCCTTTCGCTATCTGGACTGTATATTCCTATAATGAAACCAGAGTGTATGCTAAGTCAGTGCTTCATGTTTACTGGAAGTGCTCCCTGAAAATCCATGGTAATGAGCACTTATCCAGGTGCGGTTTAAAACATATATGTAATTGCTAAGTGATGTTTGCAAGTCATAATTCCAAAACTAACTCAGTAACATAGTCCTTTCACTTAAAAATAATTAAAGCAATGAATTTGAATCCGATCGTGAGGTGATCATTTCACGGCATCTCAACATATCATCATATCACCCCTTGTTTCTGATCTCGTCAGGATGTTGTCTTTACATCTTCGCCGGATACTTCCATCCGTATTTGGATCGTCGCAAATGCCTCCTGTACACAGACCA